>JANHGB010013750.1:0-31529 GCA_026283785.1 Coracopsis vasa | reverse complement strand
GTATTGGGTGCCACTGCTAAACAAGCCTTCCACCTGAAGGAGGTTATTTGAAAAATATCCAAGCATCATTTTTGTCCTCTAGCATGTTTCCTATGGGAATTATGCAGATAATTTTGAAGAATCCCTGGAATTGAATGGATGATAGAATCTTAATGTCAGATCTTTAGGATGAGATATTCAGGACTCATTTATGTTTAGTCTCAAGAAAATTAGGAAAGCAGAATTAAAGTACTTTTTAAAAGTCTGCTTTGCTTGTTTCTTCCCCTAAAAATAGTAATCATTGAGACACAGACACTTGCAATCAACTTATCACAGGGACACTCTGACAATGAAGACAGCCCATTGCTGACCTAACATGGGTAAAAGTACCATTTACAAATGCATGAAGGGAATAAAACAGAGGCTCAAATAAAATGTGTAAGAAGGAACAAGCTGAAACTTTCTAACAAATACTCTCCAGTAAAAGTTGTGGACTTACTGAAAAACTTCTGCAGATACTGAGTTCAAATTACTGTTATTTACACTACATACTCTTGATTCTCTTACTGGCATCTGGTACCATATGCTTTCTGCAACCTCATCGCAACAGAAAGAGCACAGTACACATCAACCACTATGTACTCATTTTCCACAACAACCATGATCTCTTTGCCTCTTAATTCTTTTCCATCCCTTGCAGGAAAGGCAGGCAATAATATCACTTCTTCAATACTCCTATGCAACTAAGAAATTTCTATTTGGTAAACTTTTTACATTATGTATTTCCTTGTCATGACCATTATAATTAATACTCATGGCATACTATGAATATTAACATACTATGAAAATTAACATAGTAAATTACACACTTTCTCTGGGTAATGGATATTGGAAAAACCTGAAAGAAAGATCCACCATTTGTGTACTGCTTTGCTTTTTGGTGCAGATCTCTCAGCAGACGGCTGTGGCATCCCTGCTTCCATCAGCCACCTCTGAACACAGCAGGTGATGCATTTGTTAGAGATGATGATGATGGCTTGACTTCACGAACGAAAATTTGGGAAGGGCTTTACCCACGCTTACTACAAGCGCGCTATTTGTTAGAGAAGAATGCAGCTTACAGAGTCAGTCATTGCAATACACTGCAGACACCTGGACACATCAGCTTTGTTGTGGTTTGGGGTTAGATGGTTTTATTCCTTACTTTATTGAATTCTTGTCTTTAGCTATTTTTTTTTAATAACTGCTTAGAATCTTTTGTCTTTTAAAAACGCCAACTTGGAAAAACATTTTCCTGACAGAGACCAAAATGTTAATTGGTATACTGCTATAAGAACCAGTTTGCTACATTTTAGAACCAAACATTTCCCTCCATTGTGCTTTTTAGTGTAATTTTCTCTTTTTCATTAAAAGGATACAACTAAAGTTATTAATAACTTAAGTTTCATTTTATCAGTAGTAGATACCGACATTCTTATGGCAGGTTAATAGAAACAGATATCTGGGCATATGGAATGTTTTATTAACACACCATGGGTGGCATATATCAACTTTCACTCTAAGAAGGCATCATTTCCATGCTGAGAGATGAACTTCTCTCACGAAGTTATCACATAAATATTTCAAACAGAGTATCTTATCCTTAAAGTAGAGTCTTCCTTCATGCATAAGAATTCTAAGCCAAGACTGCAAGATCTTTGGAAAACCCCTCCCCGTGCTTGAAGAAAATTCATGCAAATATAAAATTATACAATACCACAATCGTGGCTTTGCTACTCTTTCTACAAGATGTAGACAAAAGAGGAGACAAGATGATTAATACAGGATTATTTTCATTTTTCAGTAACCTAATTATTTCATTTTGTTCACACTTTCATTGCATTTTGCTTTCTTGGATGTATTAATATTTACACACACACGCACTTCGCATAAAAGACCAGAAGGGTCTCGGTCAAGCAAGATGAAACGGACCTGGGGAGAGAGATGGAAATATCTTTGTCACAGTAATGGATGAGGTATAAACCACTATCCTTATATGCACAAAGGTATTTTAATACAACATGAGAACTAATTTATTTCTTTTTTAAATACATGTCATCAAGAAAGCTTTCAGCTTTCTATGAGGTACAGCCATTTGGGAGTGATGAAAAAGATCTTTCATTCCATGATAGTAAAAAATAAAAAAATCATATTTTTAAAAAAACAGAATAAAAGGAAGAGCACATCACAAAAAAGAATCCCCATAAAACGGGAAGAGAGAGAAAATCTATTCAAGCTACTATAAAGTTTTGCCATAAATAACACAGATGGGAACTGTGGTTTTACCCAAAGTACATGAGATCACAGACAAAAGAATATCAGCACCACTGTCAAATGAGTAAACAGGGAGTTTTTCCTGCAATTCTAAGCCAATAAATTGCTGCAATCTATGTTTATGTGTGGCACAAAGCAGCAGTCAGTTTAGACAGGACAGTCATTACAGTGATGTATTTGAACCACCTGCTGTCATGAACCGAGCTGCTACATCTTATCTTGACGTAAAGCAGCAAGCTGAAGTTTTTGCTACAGCTTTTAAACAAACTGTGGTTGTAGGTGAAGCTCAGCAGAGAGCTCAGCACCACCCAACTGCTTGCTCAGTCCCCTGCCATGGGAAGGGGGAGAATCAGACAGGCAAAAGTGAGAAAATCTTGCAGCTTGAGATAAAGGCAGTTTAATAAGTGAAGCAAAGTGGCACACACAAGCAAAGCAAACCAAGGAGTTCATTCTACTACTTCCTAACAGCAGGTGTATGTTTTGCCATTTCCAGGAAAGCAGGGTTTCGCTGTATGTAGCGGTTACTTGGGAAGACAAATACCACAACTCCAAACATTCCCCTTCCTCTCTTACTGCCTGCTGAGCCTAATGTCATAAGGTCTGGAATATCCTTGAGTCAGTTGCGATCAGCTGTCCTGGCCGTGTCCGCTCCCAGCTCCTTGTGCACCCTCAGCTTCCTTGCTGGTGGGTGGGGTGAGGAGCAGAAAATGCCCTGGCTCTGTAAGGACTGCATAACAATAACTAAAACATCCCGGTGTGATCAACACTTTGGTAACAAATTCAACAAATCAGCACACAGCTGCTATGAAGAAAATTAACTTCATCCCAGCCAAAACCATTACAACTGAATAGTCAAATAACGGGACATGACCTGTGTTACAGAACTATATTTATTCCACTTTAACAACTGTTCTCAAAAAACAAAAGGTGGGGGGAAGGGAAAGGGCTTAGATAAGTTGTATGATCAGGATCTCAACTGCTTTATGACAATAACCCAAGCATTTGGGGAGAAAGTTCGAAGGGGTGGTCTACATAGAGCACACACGGGTGACATTTCTAATTTGTTATTTATCTGCATTCAGAGGTGATTATATTTTTTCTAACATCCTAGTTGGCAAACCTAAGAACAGGTGTGTAGGACTTTGCACATCTTGAGTTGTTGTCGAAATCTATGTATCTTCTCATTCAGCGGCTAGGAATCTGTCTAACAACTTACCTTTAAAAAGATTCTCACATCAAGAATGCTCAGATATTCCCAAACATTATGAATACATGATAAAATGTTAAACAAAGAAATTTTAAGATAATTAGGTTTCCTCTCCTGTGCTAAGCAAAGGATTTAAAAATATAAAAATTGGTCTCTAAATAGTGTTACAAGCAAGAGTTTCTACAATACTCTTGTAGTTGGCTGCAATGAAGCATTCGCCAGCACATTTACTACAAGGACTAAATAAGGGACTGACCACAGATTTGCATGAAGAGAAGACCAGAAATGGGCTTTGATTCAGAGTCTTCCCCTGAATTCCCAGTTTCTCTGCATTTTGAGAGGAGCATTCTGCACGTGCCCGCATTTGGCAAGTTTTACTTGCTGTGCCACACTGACCTGTGCTTCATAAAGGACAAGGGTCAAGTCATCATGCTGCACATTTCCTTGAGAAAAGGAAGCTAGTAGATTTGTGAAAGCAATTCTTCTGTGCTGTTAATAATTTGAAACTCTTGGCAGGATTCCAGGGGGAACAAAGACTCTTGTTCTTTATGAATAGGCAGGTGTCAGTTTAGCTAGACCAATTTCCTGAAACAACTGCTTGTGTGAATTAAAGAAAGGACATGTAGCCAGCATTAATCTTAAAAAGGAAAACTATTCACAGCTTTCAGTAAGTTAAATCCTTAAATGATACTGACTGCTAAACTTCTAGAAAACCATGGGACTGACACAGATACATGTCTTGCAGTTTTGTCTACATCAGCTCGTTTTGCAGGACTAGTTTTGAATTGCCTCATGCTCGAGTATTTATTTTGCCAAAACAGTGAAAGCACAAAACAAAGCTTTGAGCTGTAAAATCTTAGGAATGCACACACCATTATAACCTCGTGGAGTGACAAATCAGTTAAGTATCTATGAAGAGTTCAGCTACAAAGACTCAAGAAGGAGGATCTAGGTCTTCATTTTGAGAAATATTTCCAGGTAAAGCCCCAAGATAAACCATGCTATGCTTTCCTTATTACTCTGATCAATAAAAGGACATTTTCTTTCTCATCAGTTATGCTACAGACTCAAAACTGATTATAAAGTGACCCATTAGATGGCAGTTGTTATAATTTCTCTGGCACTCACATTGCATAAGAGTTCTTCGGATGCTTGCCCTAAGATCTGCATTTATAGAACACCATCTGGTACTTCACACTGATCAAGTTTTGTTGTTACCAACATACTATAAGGCCTTGTTTCCCTAAATATAGAAGCGTTAAAATTATCCACAGTGTTATTCATCTATTATACTGAACTAAATAGTGCTCCCACTGATTCGTGATTTTTTGTTATTGTTTTCTTAAAATGTACTCCCAGTATGAAATTTCGCCATTTCCAGAGAGAGTGTGATGACAGCTATACATAGACACTGGCTTCAGCAGTGTCTGAAATACAAATTCCTAAGTAGCAGAAATATAAATTAAGAAGTGACACTTTAAGAATCAAATTTTTTGGAGGGCACATGACTAAAGCACATGACCACAATAAGTGCTATTTGCAGTTCTGTCACAAACTAGAATGCCCTTTGGCCAGAAGTCAGAGACACCACGAAGTCAAAACAGGGAAAATTTCAAGTACTCCTTTCCACAAGACACACAAAGATAGATGAAGCATTTTGAGTCCAGAGTTCTCAGCTCTGCATATTTCCTCAGGAAAGAATTGATAAAAAAAAGAAATACACAACACTATTCCCTAAGTTCCTAACACATCCTATGCTAGTACAGTCATGATATCTTCATCAACCTGGTGACAGGTAGTTGTACCTGATACAGAGGAAATGCATGAATAGAGAAACTCAGAGAAACTTGTGACAAGCTGTAAGAGGTAAGACTACAGCAAAAATAGCATAGAAAAAAAATGAACAAGTAGTCCCCTGATGAAAGGGAATACTGATATTACCATCCTCCAAGTCCTGACAGGTTCCAAAAGATTCTGAGTACTGACAAGCCATGTGCTAAAGTCCATAAGGAGGCTACAGGAATGGATGTACAAATTATCAGCCAAATGTAAATGCACAAGGAAAACACAAGAAACATGTTGAGAAAATTTACAAAATGGAAAGTCTTGAAAGAAGGAGGGGCTGCAGCTGTCTAAATGCAATCCACTCTGCAAAGAAACAGAGGACTACAAGATAACACCTCAGCCCTAAGGAGCACCATCACAGGGGCTGCAATTCCTCTATGCCAGAAGGCATGACTTTCAGTTATAGGAAGGCCCCTTTCCAATTTATGACAGAATCAAAGGTCCTCAGAGTAAAAGACTCAGACTCAGACAGCTCATGGTTTTGGTTTTGATACTACTGGGAATACATGCCACAAATATGCTTGTCAGCCCACCAGTACTGACATGAAATGTTAGTTCATCACAGTAAGTCAGATAATCTTTTCTTACGTGCAACATATTCTAAATTATTTCCTATACTAACACATTTCTTTAGAGGAAAAAGAAAAGTAGGAAAAAAAATATCACTTATTAGAAAAAAAAAAAGGCAGTAAAAGGAGAGAAGTATGCCTGAAACCACACAGTAGGATTATTTAAAGCATTTACAGCTGCCAGTCAGAGAGTTAGAGCCAGCCCCAGTGGAACACACTGAAACATCATTTATCATTTTTTGAAGTGTGGAGATGTTTCTGGCAGGTCTACAGTACCTACTCACTGTACAGTACTACATGGTAAAACTGATATCAAAGATAAAAGACAATCTAAAATGCAATTAGACAAAACTAAGACCTTCAAGTTTTAGTTATCATTTCATGCCAGCAAACTAAAATGTTTGCCATTATTGTATATATGCATCTCAAATTTACCCACTGCAATACATACAACAAAGCACTACTCGAACTTGAGTTTGCAAACCCACATAGGTGGGTTTCTGTATCAGGTCTGGGAGCAAATGCCCTATCCTGGATGCGAGTAAGGGGCCACAGCGCTCCTCTCATAGTAGGCTCCTACCAGAAGAACAAGCCATCTGATCTTATGTTCTACCCCTGATAGTTTCTGGTAGCTGCTTTGGTAGGCTTTTACTGGTTAATCCAAATTATTGAAAAAGCTTCCTTTTTCCCTTAATCAGAGGTTAGTTAATAACTTCATTCTTTAGAGTTATTAATTAACATTTTTGAGCTTCTTGTAATTCACATGTTGATGTTCAAATCTGGTTAAGTGTGGTAGCCAGCTGAGCCTCAACGAAGGGCCCTCATCCAAGTGAATATACAAGGAATGATCAGGAGTTCTTTCTGACACTAGTGACCTCAGGAGTTGACCTACCAGCTGATGGAACATTATATCATTATATCCTTCCCGCTTCTCTGGTGATTTTCCAAGTTATGCAGTGCTTGTGCAAAGCCCTGTGTGATAATGAACTGAAGGAAGAACAATACATTCCCTCATGTGAAAACAGAGATGATACGTAAATTACATTTAAGTTATCTAAAAACCCCAAAAATCCCTCTAGCAATGTTTTTGAATCACAATCTAAAACCTCAAAACTCAGGATAATAAAGTCAGCTTTGTTTAGAATAGCGTCCTTTCAAAATTACTTGCCAGTACAGCAGTACACGCTTAAACACATTTTACCTAGGAAACATGTTTGTGATACAATTTAGGCTGATATTTACAGTAGTTTAATCACATGCCTAAGTGTTTATCTGAAAATGAGCAAGATGCTGCTTGTACGTTTAACTGTCATAAAACCCATCAAGCCCGGAATATTTAATTTAAAAGTGTGGGCATTTCAAGTTTCTATTTTTCTTACATAAATTAAAGGTTGGTATTCAATACTAAGGTATTCATGATCCGTAAGAGCTTCAAAGACAAGCTACAGATGGTGCCCCTTGACTTCCTTACACAAGAGGGAGCTGGAGGTCAACTTGCATAAATTACTGGCACATTTAGGATTCCTCTTAGCAGGACTCCAATTGTTTTGTGCCATTACATCTTAATGATCAAAATTTTATTGTAAAATCTTTTACTTAAGTACCAAGACACCAGTTTTCAGGTCTGCCTTCACAGTCAGGAGTGTACTTTTCTCAGTTTGCTGCGTGTTACTGTAAGATAATCCACCTGAAGTTAAGCACCAATCCTTCATTGACATTCCTAAAGTTTGCCTTTAACTTTTCAAATTTTACTGGAAAGAAAAAAACAAAAAAAAAGACTAAAATTGACGTTTTATGAAGTATGAAGGCAAGACTCCTCTTCTTGAGTAAGAATACAAACAATACTATGGCAAGCTGATACCCTTGCCTACTGTATTACTAAGAACCAAAGCATGAAGGAGCAGCCTACTTCTAACTCTGCAATTGCCTTGATTCTTGAATCTCCTTTCCCTACTTTGAAAGACAATACCCAGGACAAGCCCAAAGGATACATACGGCCTAAGAGCCATGAGAAAACTAGGGAGAAAGAACAGTACATGTCTGCAAGAAAACAAAATGAGACATTTGGGTTTTACAAGCAATATTAACCAGGAATATTAAAAATTTGCTGCCTTCCAAGCAATACAATTTCATTCAGGAGTGAAGTACTCAATGTATTTCAAAACACCATTCAGATCATTGCCATTCAGATTGATTTATAATAATTAAAATCACTGTTGTGTATATCTGATTATTGTATGTGTTCACATGTGTAAAATACTTTTTGGCAGGGCTACAGTTGTCACCGAAATAATTATACTACACTGCCACTTCACATAATTCCCCTCCAGGTATAAGCTGGAGAGATAACGTTATTACTTTGGAATAACACTTAGAACTGTACACTCAGGAGGGAAGAGCTGCTTCACTGTGATGAAATAGATAAATTGGCACTACACAGGGTGCAATCAAGAGATCTGATACTAAGTCTGCATCTATTACCATAGCATCAAAATCCTGCGATATCATTGTAGCAGCCCTCTGATGTGAGTGTATTTCTAGATTACAGACATAAAACCAAAATCAAAACTTGAAAGGCAAAAATCACGATAGGATTAAAGAACCTGGAATAAGACTTAAATTGAATTGACATATTTAAATTTCAGGATGCAAACTTAAAAGCCCTACCTAAAGGAAAAAAAAAATGAAAAACCCAAAAATAAATACAAATTAAAAAAAATAAACCCCTAATTATGTATTTATAATAATTTTAACCAAATTATGAAAAAAGCTGTTACCATCTAAATTTTTGCTTCAAGATTCTCTGGGCCCGGAGAACAGTTGTGCATAAGATGTGGGGTTGGTTATTTTTTTGGTGCTGAACACGTTGTGCTCTATCTCAAGCCTATCTCAAAACCTCCTCTTTTGATCCACAATCTAGGTTTCCTTAGTGTGTCACTGCTTTCCCATAGAAAAACTTCAGAGGGATTTTCTGGCTCTCCATGACCTAATCCTGGCAACTGTGATACCTGTTCCCAGTTTGAGCCCTTCAGCCAGACCCCACCACTCTAGTGTGCCAGCACTTTAAACTACTCAAGACCTCATCAAGACACAAGCTGCTATAAAACAAAGCCTTGTGCTGGTTTTGGCTGGGAGAGAGTTGATTTCCTTCCAGTAGTCGGTAGTGGGCTGTGTTTCGGATTTGTGCTGAAAACGTTGATAACACTGGGATGTTTCAGTTATTGCAGAGCAGGGCCTACACAGAGTCAAGGCCTTTTCTGCTCCTCACCTCACCCCACCAGTGAGGAGGTTGCAAGGCACATGGAATTGGCAGGGGACACAGCCGGGATCAGCTGACTCCAACTGAGCAGAGGGATATCCCATGCTGTATGACGTCACGCTCAGCATGTGAAGCTGGGGGAAGAAGTAGGAAGAGGGGGCCATGCTGGAGACCTGCTGTCCTAGGGATGGCCAAACACCTGCCAGCCCACAGGAAGTGGTGAATGAATCCCTTGGTCTGCTTTGCTTGTGTGCATGGCTTCTGCTTTACCTGTTAAACTGCCTTTGTCTTGACCCACGGCTTTTCTCACTTTTCCAGTCCTCCCCTCCATCTCACCAGGGGGAAGACTGAGTGGCTGTGTGGGGCTATGTTACCGGCTGGGGTTAAACCACAAGTATCAAAACATTTCAATCTTTATGATAATAGCTCTTGCTGAATAGACTGCTTACGTATTCAACCCACCAACTCTTGGGTATAAAATCTTCACACAGCCTTTGGAGCAGGGACTGCAGCTCCAGCGTTCCTCTCTGTGAACAGCAAACCCCACAGGGGTGGCTCTCACTCTCCCACCACCTGGCCCAGTTCAGCTAGGTCTCTTCTTTAAACCAAAGGTGCTCCTGGGGACTCCTCTATCATCCTCTTAAGCCACACATGCAGTTCTCAGTACAAACAGAAATACTGAGCTTCTTCATGCTCATCCTCAAAAATGTTACTGAGCTTCTCAATAAAATTTGATCTCCCTGTGAGTATCCCATTTCAAATTAAAAGAGAGACATCAGTTTTAATGCCCGTCTTCAGGAGAGGATATAATCACCACAGCTTTTGGAAAGAGGAATGTGCCTCCTTGTACCTAGATATTAGCAAAAGTGGGACAATAAAGGGCTGTGATTTGCAACAAACTGCCAGGCCTTGTCTCTCAGACAGGAGTACTAACTTCTCTAAATAGGAATCGAAAGGCCAGTACATTATAAGAAAGCACACATAGGACTTGAGTCTCTCCTTCAGGCAGCAGGTGCATAAAAGACCTTCACTGCAATGACTAATTTTTGTTGCTCCAGCTTAGCCTCTTTGAGGATTTAAGTCTACATGACCTTGCCCAGGTCACATCATACTTTCCCACACAGCAAGAATTAAAGGCTGACATCATAGCAACCCAAATCTCAGCCGGAAACCATGGTAACAGGATCATCTTGCTTCAGGCATGCTACCTTAGGTACCAAGCACAAGTTCAAAATATTCAAAGTGAAATAAACTGCTTTCAAGCACATCAATATTCTGACACTGATTCCTTCAAATTATTACAGCACAGGTTTTCAAGATGGCCCATAGCCCCTATTAGAACCTTTAAGAATAAACTCTTCCAAATGGTCAACCATTTATTTCCATTCATCAAAGAACAGGTAGTTAGAAAATTCTGCCCTAAAATCCCTTGAAACAGCAGTATAGAAAGACACAAGGTTTTCAATCTGTTCACCTGTGGATATTCTTAAAAGCCTTTTCTGTGAGTTTCTCCTTTAATAGAGAAAAATGCTACAGAAAGTACCACCAGGTGCGCAGTCTAACCAAAATGAAGAAAAAATAGGAAGAAAAACCCTTTCTGCACTGACCAGCTCCTTTCATTTTCATTAATCTTACGGCTATTTGTAGAAATAGCAAGTCCAAGATTTTCTGACAGAAATGTGACTCTCATGTGATGCTTTTCCTTTAAGGAACCAGCAATGTAACAAAAAAAAAAAAAAGTAAATGTAACCCTACTCTTCAAGATTTTCTGCAGGGTATACACAAATTTATGACCAACATGCCTATGGCATGAGTACAGTATCATGAGGATCACAGTACACTGTGTCTCGTGAATAATCACAGAAGCCTAATGCACAGGTTTCCTTATCAAAATGTGTAGTGAGATATGCTAACACCAGTAAAAAAGCAAAGGGATAGAGGGAACAGTACTGGTCAGATCTGAGTTCATATCTAATTCTGTAAAATCCAGTGATTCTTTATTCAAATGCAGAGATCATTTACATGAATTTAAGCAGTTCATTAATCATAGTATAAGAAACTTTTTTAGACAATTGTATTTTCCGTATAGAATACAATGAGAGTTCTCATTTCAGAATGTTCTGTAAGTTACTTAACTGCCTGATTCTCACTGAATTCTGATGGAGCAGGTTGCCTGTAGAGGATGTCCTTTCCTCCTGATAGCTGTTACATATTTTTAAGCAAGTGTTTCTTTTAGAAAGTAACTCTGTCATGTATCTGTCAATATTTGATATTATCCACATAAATGCCAAACACATTTGTGAATATTACTATTTTATTAGCCTTAGTCTTCTAAGACGTAACACATCTTAATTATGTGTTGCATAGTATTTCTCTTAATTAATTACAGCCTTTCTTTTAATGAATGTCCTTGGCTGGTTATGTTGTCAGAAAGGGTAAACAGGAACACACCACTTTGTACCATTTGTTTCACAAGTACTTCTTCCATTCTTTCTCTTTATCTTTTTTTTAATACTAAATAGCTCTCATGCACACAGCCTACATGCAGACTCTAAATTGAATGCCCAGAATATTCATCTGCAAAAACACAATTTGTTTGGAGAAATAGCCAGTATATAGAGGCAGGCAAAGATACTTCAAATTCAAGTCCATTTTTGAGTACAGAAGTATGATTTGCCTATGCAGTTCACCAATGGCTAAAATACCTGAAAAGCAAGACCTATCTGAGCCTTGGTTACTTGGGAATTTGGGGAAAATACATTCTGCTCAAAAATAAGTTAAAGAAAAACTAATTTTTTTAACCCTATTTCCTGTTTGTCAGAGCCAGACAGACAGTCAATGATGTTTAAAAAACCAAAAAACTGGACTGAAGCCAACAGCAATATTATCACCTGATAACAACAGCTACAAAAATATCATTAATTCAGTAAGGTACTGGAAAAACTTATTCCCCTCAGACTTCTTCAGTTTTACGTAGAAAAGCAAAATGAGAAAGCGCATCTTCAACTGCATTGTACACACTGATGAGTTGGGATAAGCCTGGATTGTGCCCATCTGAAATACATATATGCAGTTATATGTATTGGAACAATTTTAGTGTGCGTATATATGCATGTACTAAAAACATAAATAAAATATACTTTGACTGTGACCTAGCTCTCCAGCTGTACACATCCAACTGCAGAAAAGCACCATACTCAAAGGAACTCATTGCTATGGATGACATAAAGGAGTTCTCCTCAGTTGAAAGATGATTTTCAAAAATGTTTCTTCTTTTGAGCATTACATATCTACCCCTATTCTAAGGCCTACTGCAATCTGATTATTTTTAAAAGATCTGCTAGCATGACTCTAGTCAACAACAGGAAATAACTAGGACTATCTTATTCACCTTGTATTACGCATTCCACCCAAACTGTATGCCTGCTCCCCTGCTGGTGTTCCCTGGAAAGCTTATCACATTAGCTAACATTGTCAACACTTTCCGTTGGCATCAGGATGCCTAAAATATGCATTGATATATTGTGACTTATATGCATAGCTATTAGTGGCTAAAAACCTTCCCTCTCTCCAGTGGTAGTGATGTTACACCCATTTGGGCTCTTTTTATATCAAACTTATTTGGAGGTAAACATGAAACAAACCTGATGATTCTGTGGCAAACAAGGTGTTTCAGGCAACAATGAACAGAAATTACAATCTGACAGGTTAGCTCTTTTGCTCAAGTTCTGAAGCTGCTGTTATGGTTGAAAAAGCATTTATGCAAACTGCTCAGAAATTCACCTTGGTCTACTGCCCATCCAATATTTTATTGCTCTAATGAAGTCTCATTCCAATGTAATCATACTTCCAGTAGATATTGAATAGTGCAGGAATGGGAGCTTTGACTCAAGTTATTCAGTTCAAAATATATGAAACACTATTAAACCTGGCCAAAGAGTTTTTCAGGAGGGGGAAGGGAACATTTACTTGACTGCATTTAAAACACATTTTACTTGAAATTTTGGTTTTATAGTAAATATTCCTGCTGATCCCACTGCCACTTCCTTCTGTAGTAAACAAGATCTGGTGGAAACATAAGGCTTATTTCAAATCCTAAAAGGTAATTAAGGCTGAGACAGTCCAGGAAAAAAAAAAAATCACCAATGGTTTCTCTGTGCCTAAGGGAAGTTTTAATTAAAAGTCACAGGAGAATAATCTGCAAGAAACAAAAATGAGATGGCTGCTGCTAATTTGCCTGGGTATCAAGCAGATAAATGGTAAATATGCAACAACTAAAGTTGCTGTGATTTTGTTCATTTTAACACTTACTGGGAAGTCTCTGTTCCCTTGTTGTCTCCCTCCTGAGCACTCCTTGGCAATGCAAGACCTTGCAATGGGGCTGCAAACTCCAGCACAGCAAGTTTTTTCTTTTCTGCAGTGCATGTTAAGCTTGGTCCAGTGTTACGCATATACAGCAGACTGTCAATTCCTCTCGCTTAAGGAAGTATTCCAGCTAATCATCAGCCAGAGTCTGTAAAAAAGTCCTGAAGCAGCCTGGGTAAGGAAATCCCTTTTCCTCAGGCTAAGCTGCTTGCTGAGGCTGTGCTCCAGCTATTGGACACAGTTCTGGGTTCTCAAATTGCCACACAAAATAATTGCAGAGAACAGCCTTCCTTTGCTCTTTGAAAAAAAGAGGGAAAGGAAGGCAGAGGATCCCCCCTATCTGTTCTCTCCAAGTTCTCCAACTGCTTTCATCAGTGAACTGCAGTTTGCAAGTCTACGGCTCAACCAGGTCTCCCACAAGGGATGACAAAATTTTGTCCGTTGGATAAGGTGGACAGCCTTACCCTGCCCATGCTCCTATGCTAAACCCTAAGTTTACAGTGGTAACACAAAACAGGGGTTTAACAGAGTGTACTCATCAGCCCACCACAGACCTCAACCTCAAGAACTAGGGATATAACTGCTACCTTTTCTGCTCCTGCAAGAGCCCTGCTAAATGTTAGATGAAGAAACTTGGGATCTAGCCTTTGCTTTAGGAAGAAGGAAGTATGATGTACTGTGTGCATACAAAATTACCAAAGCAGCATTCATTTGCTAACTAGGTGAATAACTGCCATATATTCTATTTCTTTCCTCCAAAGGGCAATGAAATTCATCATAGGTGAAAAGCAATCACTTATATTTGCTCAAAGATCTTACCCCAACTTCATTCTAACCAACTGACATCACGGACTAAATCAATAAAACAATCCCCCCTCCCTATTTTTTTTTCCCTCAAATTAATAATAATTTCCCTTAAAATAATTTCCCTCGAAATAATTAATAATACTTTCTCCGCATTCACAACAAAGAAAACCACATCTGGTTTGGGCTTTCTTCTTGTGACACAAGTAAAAAAATCTCTACTCCCTTTTATCTACATACACAATAATTTTGAATTTTAAGAGGAGGGCAGCTTCACTTATTATTCAGTCATTTCCAGATAAAATGAGCTGAAAATCAGTTCTTCCTACAGTGCATGTTGAATTGTGCTATTATCCTACACACAGCAGGTGCCAATTTTTACAAAATCATGAAGAGTCACAATTATAAGTAGAATTACTTGTTAAAAGTTAAGGAGCAGATAAACAGCAAACAGGAATGTTGATTATCTAACAAGTGGAGAAAGAAGGAAAATTATCTGTGTCTGATGAGACCAGTGTATTATATTTTGTTCTAAGGGACAAGATGTATTTCTTCAAAAGGTAATGGTTGCTTTAGAATATTTTTAAAGGCCAGTATTTTAAGTGTTTCTTACATTATCTATATAAGCATTTTTCCTCTGAAACATTTACAGATACTATCATTAACTATTGTGGCATTGAAAAACAGAGATGCTGCATCCACTTACACTGCTTAGCAGCTACGTTTTGAGAAACCTGAAAGGGAATTGAAGAGGCAGTGTCTGAAAAGTGGCTTTGCTGTACTTATCCATCCAGTTAGCTACTGTTCCTGCCTTCCAGCCCTACAACATCTTTCACATTGAAAGCCCTAATTCCAGAACTATATCTATGGTATAAAACTGATAACAGCTTATGGAAATACTGAGAATAAGGCAGGTGTGACTGAGCTAAAAGCCTTGCTCCTGCTTCTTGTCTACTGTAACCGTTGGCCATCTTATGAAACTACAAGTTTCCTGAGACACAGTGGAGTGAATGTGAAGGTATCATAAGTGGAAACCTTTTTTCTTTCTTAGCCAAATAGGTAAATCATGCCTTAAGTACTGTTATTCATTCAACACCTACAAGAAATGAATCAACACAAGTTAGATGCAATATCAAGAATCCTCCTGCCACGTACCTGCCTTACAACAGTTGCTGTAAGCCTCACCCTCCTGCCCTGCCTCTTCTTGCACTGCTCTCACCGAACCTTTCAGCTCCAAAGGGAGGCCGCTGCCTGGCAATAAAATCTCTGCCCCTACGCAAACACCGCTGACTTTACTGAAAGCTCGTATATCCATCTTAGGTATGTGATCATATTATCATATTAATATTGCCACTGAAGTCTCCAAGAATACTGTAATGCCAAAGTTATTGCAGTACCTTATTCCTTAATCTCACTGCCTTTACCAGCAGTTGCCTCCTACAGCCAAGTCCAGCAGACCTCCAGTAGACCAGGTGACCTCCATTTTACCAGGTGCTTTGGTTATTAACCCCATTCCTACTAGAAAGATGGAAAGCACTTTGCTACCTATTTCTTAGCAGACTTCCGTCCAGAGCAGGCTGCTTTGGTGAAGTCAGGCCCCTCCCCTTCTGTCATTTTAATTTTATCATATCCTAGTTTCTACCTGAAAATCTTGTTAGCTTCAAATTCCACTGCATTTTGCGCCACTAAGTTTTATTTTCTTTCTATTGTCTACTGGTGGTGTTAATAAAGTCTATGTCCCTGTTCCCAAAAAAAAAAAAAAGTGCATTTCCCTTGCATTAACTAAAAGATCAGGTGTTAGAAAACAGAAAATATACTGAATACAACACTCTGAAACTCTCCCTGATCCACTACGCTACTTCATAAAGCCAGTGTATGTGATAGAGACTGCTAATAGAATACCTGGACAATTACCAAGGCTAAGTTATGTAAAGCTCATTTTGCCACAATTCATCACCATCAGTTTAATTTAGGAGGTGGCACAGTGTCACAGGCCAAAGTCTTATGTATGAAATGATGTGTGACCCAATGATATTTATTTTTTCTACAGAGGAAACATATAGGCATCTGCGTAAGGATCCCAGATGGCGAAACAGGCAAAAGAAGAGTACAAATCCTATATAGGATTTTAACCATCCTCTCTGAAAGTAAACATTATGATATTTACAGAAATAGATTTCTAGGTAAATTGCAGCCCAATATAAGGTTTACAGACACAGAAAAAAATGTCACAGTGGAGCAGATCAGCAGCTCACTCTCCTGCTCCTGCTCTGCCTGTCAGATATTTTCAGGGAACTCTGCAAGAACTGCCTTTTGGAAACACACCCCCTAATGCTTAATTACACTATATCATGCCCACTGAGGAACTGTTCTTTCTAACCTCTGTAAGAAGGAAACTGTTTTAATCCTCTAGTACACGCTAAAAAAACTCAAAAGGACAAACCCCATCCTGAGCTGAAATAGCTCAGGTTAGAACAGTTTTTACGATAACAGTTTAGCTCATTTTTGTGCAGTCATTTGAAAAATTCTGCAATATTCAAGAAGAACAGGAGACACTATTCAAACACAGTATATTTCTGGCAACATTTTAAATGGCTGACTGCATTTAGCACACAAAATCTCTAAAACTACATTTCCCAGTACAGGCGCACCTGGAAACATGTATATTAGCCAGTTCCCTTTTTAACAAAGTGACAGATACCTGATATTGGATAAGGAACACATTTCAAAAAACTGAATTGCTTAGCTATGTATGAATTTGATAAAAAAGAACTGCAACTTTCCATATGAATTGTAAGCTAAGCAATATGTGGTCCACAAGGTACACCCAAAACATTTTGGGTATCACACTTTGAGATGAATAACTGTGGTGCAGCTGGCAGCCAAGCACCCACCCAGCTCCTCAGTCAAGCCACTGCGGTACGAGGGGAGAAAACAGGAAGAACAAGAGCAAGAAAACTTACAGGTCAAAATAAAGTCAGGGAAGTCACTCACTAGTTACTGTTGCAGGCAAAACACACTCACCTTGCAGAATTTGGCTTAATTTATTGCCAACTAACATAAATTATCTCTCCCCCTTCTCAGTGCCACAGGTTTCACTCAGTTCCCAATTGTATAGTTTCTTCATAGTATACCGCTGCCATTATTACACAGTTCATATTTTTCCTGGAAAAGCAAAGAAAAAGACTGAGCTTTCCACTGTTTCAAGGTAATAACAATTTCTGTGTATGTTTGGCGGGGGGGAGGGGAGAGTTTGTTCATCCACTTGTACTCTGACACGAATAAAAGAGGCAAATATCTTCAAGCAAAGCAATTTTTGAAATAGACAGATTACTAGTATCTTCACAGACAGCTTGTAATGAATACACAAAGGAAGAAAGAATCTGACAGACGTAGTGAATATACTCCTGAAAACTGGAAACACAGCGGAGAAAGGCTTCTGGTCTACCAGAGCTGATACCTTAATTAGGCAATTATAACTACTAAACACTGACAAAGCTCCAGGCCTTGGCGAATTACAACCAAGAAATCTGTAGCAAAGTAGGAAGGGGAAAAGGAAAGCTCTTGGCAGGATTTGTGATAACTTAGTAAGTAAGGAAGGGACTATAAGAGAACTGGAGTAGCAGTTAATATAATTCTTTCCACTTTAATAGGTTCCAAGACCCTACCTAGAAAGCCCAAGCTTTTTATCCTGGACTCAGTTATGTAGAAGGCAAAAGATTATTAAACCAGATTGAGAAATGCATGTCTTAGAAAAAGGAGGTTATGACAGACAAATTTACTTGAATTCTTTTCTTATGTTAGCTATCTGGAGACAGTAGCAATGTAATGGATAATTTATCTGGAACTGAGAAATGCACTTGATAGTGTGCCACAAAGCAGATTGATGTGAAAAGGTGGCAAGCATGTTTTTGAGAACTGACCAAACAAATTCAAATAGATTCAAAGAAACAGGCCAGTTGTTGGGTGTGGAGCAGAGTGTGGGAGCCCCTGGGAACATTATAACTGACATGTTTAAATTACTTTCTAGAGTAGTGACCTTGGAAATGTTATGTTCAGAATTATTACATTTGGTAATGGCACACAATTTCTAAGACAACAAAAATAGAGGAGAAAGAACAATTTCAGAAGGATGTGGGTCATTTAGGTTTATAGTCTTATTCATGGCTCACATACTGCACTCTAAACCACAGTACTTTAGGACAGGTACCTAAAGTAATTCCACAGTACTGAAAGGTGACCACAGAGAATACAAGTGAGTGGGAAAAACAACAAAGTATTGTGCTTAACACGAAAGATCACCTTCTAACTAATTACAGAGAAAAGCCAAAAAAGCAGTGGAGTATTTACCATTAAAATATACAGAAAAGGAGGGGAAACTATTCTAGAAATGCACAATTGGACATCATTTATGACAATCAAAGCCACGGTGAGTACAACCAAGAAAGTAATGAAGCAGTTTCCCTGTTCCAATATTGACTGATGAATATCTAAAAACAAAATATAACTTAGATTAAATGCTCAAGAATGCTGTTTTCTGGACATTAAGTTTGCTATGTGTCAGACTGGCAATCCAAAGAGAAGGCTTAACCTTCACCAGACACCATTAGCATCAGTGGCAGCATATGGTAACTTTTGCTTTTATGTGACTATTCAGGTTGTGTATATATGTGAGTCTGTTGGTTTTACTGTCTATTATGTCCTTATCTTCAGTAGTAAAGCTTACAGTGACAATTTTGGCAGAGCTGATGCCTAATGACTTTCAAATATAATTAAAACCATATTTTGATATAAACTGTATTGCCAAAGTCAAATATATACCAGCTAAGTGAAATTAACCTTCAAGTGATACTTGAATAACAGTAAACCACAAGGGTATGTAAGAGCTTAGATATACTGTAGTTTAATTATATTACAATAATTCACCTCATTAATCTCCTAGGAAACAATAACCACAAAAGTTAAATACTGCAATTAACAAACCCTATTTCAAACTTAATTTTAATTTTATATGACTTTGCAATATTATCCAGTGCAATTATATAAAAGACAAACAAAAGATAAAGCAAATATTAAGTTCTCTGGAGAAGATAACAAAAATATCCTCACCTCTTCAACCTGTGACAGGAAAGAAACAAGGCGAGGTCTACTCTGACTTATTTCTGCCCCGATCTATGCCACAATGACTCTGTTTCATCTGCAAATAATCTCAGGATCTACCAATTCACAGGTTCTGCTAGGTCACAAGTACTCTGTGGATGTGTCTGGTTCTCTCTGCTATCAACATTCCTAATTCAAACATCACTTCCCTGTGAGGACTACCAGTTTGGATAACGCATTGTAACTTAACAATGGTGATTTAATGGGCATTTGGGGTTTCTGCCCTTATGTTGGATTACACTACCCTTTTTAAAATTACATGCAGAAATAAATCTGTCTCTGTCACTACACTTGCCAAAGACCTTCAGTTCCTCAGGGCTTCTTTAGCTACTTACACTGTTAGAACTGCTGCTGTAGGCACCAAAAGCGATCTTCATGGATCACAAGATCCCACCATAAACACACAGAACATTCCTTGGTGCCTGCAATGTTTCTGCCTTGGGGCAGTATGGGTAAGGTGACATTCTGTGTCAGGAATGCCACGTCCCAGAAGACAGGCATAATGCAGAAGAAAATTCTGTATGTAAAAACATCAACAACATGAACACCTGAGGATAATTGCCTTATATAGGGCTCTTAGGACTTGGTTCAGAATCACAAATATCATGATACACAGAAAAGGAAACTGATACAAATGAAGCACCTCCCAACGGCAAGGGAAGCCTGGCATCCTCAGCATTGTAACTCGGATGATACCAGTACAAGAGTTCAGCACAGAGCTACAGGAAAGCAGCTCTCTGCTGTATCTAACACCAAAACATCAGTTTCTTGGGGATCTTCTTATCTGTTTACAATAATAGAGACAGTATTTTTTTGTTTAATGAGTCTAAGTTCATACCCACTGTAAGTATTTTCCATGTGGATTAAGCCAGGTATCACTTTGTTTACAGCTATAAATCCAAGCCTCATTTTTAAAAACTTCTGTATAGATTATAGTCCTCATCCAATTGCAATGCCAAAATAACAGGTACAATGTTACTCTTGACTACTTTGATTTTAGCTTTTTAACAAGTATCACATTTATTCCAGAAAATTTCTGTGAAACTACACTCTTCTTACTTAGCTTCTGCTTTTTGACCTTTTTTCCTTATAGCTCTCCAAGGAGAAAATGAGATATCTTTATCAAATCAGTGAGCAATAAACAAGAGGTTCATGTTCCCATAGAACAAAAAATAACAGCATTGAGAAAGCCATGTTCAAAAATATATATGTTGCAGAGAGAATAAAACTCATTCATTTATAACATTTTTCCATTAAAACAATGTAATAAGTACTGAAGTTCAAATGATATATGAGTGTCTCCTTGAAGAAGATATTCTGTACATCTGATAAACCATAAATACTATAGGATGTATCTCAGGCAGAACAAGCACATCTTTGTGTGATCCTGGAAAATATAGAGTGCCTATAAGGATGAGTTATGAAGGTGAACCAATTTAATATATCTAGCTGCCTGGTGGACACCCACAATTTGCAATTTAATCATCCGCAAGTTATGGTGTGTTCATAATTGTATTAGACTTTGAAATAAGGTAACACTGGTTATATTAAGCTTAAAAAATAGCCCACCTTTTCATGTTTACAATAATTTATAAAGGAAATAGTAGCTACAAACAAGGTAAATTAAAGCATTAGAGCTGCACTGAACAAAAGACAGTACACTGCAGCCAAATTTTTGAATCCACAACATATAACAACATTATCATTGCTATCTTTTACATTACAGATTTATACAAGGATAAAACCTTGGTATTGTCATTCTGTGAGACGGGCAAGATTTTTTTATTTTTCTTCTGCAAGCCATTTTGACGAATATCAAGACTTTCAGAGTGAAAATCAAATTGATCAGTCTTGAACCTCTATTAACAACTTAGAGGCACAGGCATGATGCCTATAGACCCAGAGCCTGGCAAAATTATATTATAACAGAATCATTGTTTTATATAAAATTGTTTAAAAATCCCTGAACTAGCTAGAGAAGGTTCATATTTCGGTGGCTCAGACACTCACCTGGAATAAATCCCAATCATTTTCTAGCCCTTTTTTCTTTAGTAAACATTTCATTACTTCGGAAAAAATGAAGCATTTATTTATAGAAAGATTGAGAGAGATCATACTATAATAATCGAGGCTAGCACATAGTTTTTGAAGGCAACAGACCTTGGTTCAAATCTCTATTTTGAATTAAGCAGACATTTACACATGAACCTCCTATTTTATTTAAAGTAAATCACTACTAGAAACAGAGACCGAATGAGATCTTTCCTTCACACTATATCTGATCATTTTATGAGTAGGACTCTTTGATATGCACTGGGAGGTACACACTCCCTCAGGTACATGAAGCATTGGATCTCTTGCACATGCCTAAAAGACCAAAACAAACAACAGAAGAAAACATTCCCGTGACAAAGTTCATGGGACTCTGTGTGCTCATGTGGGCGGAAACAGGAGAGATGCAAAGGGCACTGAGGGCATCCTTCCATCTTTTCACTGGTTCCTGGATTATAATTTTACCCTGAGGATCAAAGTTAAACTGAAAGAGGAGGAAAAGGACAGATCTGCAGGACAGCAGGAAATTGGTCTCATTCACAAAACTTCAAGAAAGGAACTGCTCTCTGATTTTACCAGTAGAGGAGGGCTCTCCAACCTTCTTGGCTGGTACAATTCCCTTTCTGATGGAGAATCAGGTCCTCACCAGCGCCCTTGTTCACGGGCCTAAAATCTCTGTGTGACAAGGGCTGGGTGAACGAAAAGCTGGGTTACGCTCAGTACAATTTTAGGAAGACACTGTAAGCAAAGACTCCAAAAGCAAAGGAAATAAAGTGGCCTCGCTTGATTTAAGTCTCTCAGCAGTGGATGACAGCTTCACAATGGTCCTGAATTTCTGGTGTCTTTTGCAAAAGGGACAGGGGTTTATATCTATGTATATACTTCACAAGTTTTAGCAAATGAAACCCAGTAACTAACTGTTCTTTACCTAAAGGTCTTTATAAAGATTTTAAAGAGTGGGAGAATGTACTCATCAAAGATGACAAGCATGTAGTTATGCAGATCCGTCACTGTCTTAGCCACAAGAAGTACATTGAAATCTGTAACAGAGAGAGATTTCAAGCACTGCCTAGGGAAGAAATTCATGGTATCACTTCACAAATGGTGTCTCTTGGTATAAGCAAGGTAATTTCATGTCATTACTATGTTTACAGCTACTAATTACAGTATTTAAATTTGGTATGAGAATACTCCAAAAGCAAAATATTATCATTATCTCTACTCACCTATTACATTCATTCTGCTGACACCTTGAGGACTGCAAACATAGAAAGGTTAAAGCAAAGGAAAAGCAGAACAGGATTTCAGTTAGATGTATACTGCAAAACAGTGTGATGGAGTACCCAGTTCTTGTCAGGGAACAAGCAGAATAATGATACACCATTTGCTGTATTGATCCAGGGAATGTGCTTAGCCATTTTGTTTCTTCCAAGACAAGATACAGAAACTGGTACACTTCACATTTGTGAGAACAATGACGAAACTGCTGCCGAGCAAAAGTGGATTTTTTTTATAAAGCATCTAAGACATTAGATGTTCCTTTTTCCAATGCATGGTCACATTGCTTAAAGAATCTGCCAACAATCATGTACAAAAATCAGAACAATAATGCATTTCATAAAACTTACTTCTAGCTTTTGTTGTCTTCCCCTAACAATTTTACTGGCATCATATTAGAGACTGATGTTTTTTCTTTAACAATTAATACAGCAAGTAAATAAGATATTAACAGCAAGTAAATCTCAGGCCACATAAATGCTATGGGTCCAGATGGAATCTACCCTTGGGATTCCATCTGGAAGGGAAGCGGATAACATTGCTGCAAGACCACTGTCTATCATCTATGAAAAGTCATGGAGATCAGGGTATGTCCCTGATGACTGGAGGAGGTCAAATCCATCTACAAGAAGGGCACAAAAATGGACACAGGAAACTTGAGGACCACTAATCATACTTCAGTCCCTAGGAAAGTCCTCCTTGGAAGAAGTTCTCCTACAAACTATTACAAACCGAATGAAGCAGGTTTTTGAGAAAAGCCAACATAGATTTATCAAAGGCAAATCATGCTAGAATAACTTGATCAATTTCTACAACAAAGTAACATTTTCTGTCCACACAGTAAGCCAGTAGATAATGTTTACCTGGACTTCAGCAGAGCGTTTTGACACAATTTCCCACAGCCTTCTCCTAGACAAACCAGCAAGGGACAGATTGGATGGGTGGTCTGCAAGATGGGTAAGAAATTGGCTCACAGGCCACGTTCAGAGGGTGGTAATCCACAGTTTTTACTTAGGAAAAGACTGAAGGAGTTAAGTCTTAGAAAGCTTAGGGGGAAATTCATCACAGTATTCCTGTACTTAACAGGCAGCTAGAGAGAGACAGCTACAGAGAGGACAGAGGCTCTTTCTTCACAACAAGCTACATGGAGAAGACATGGGGCAATAGGTACAAGTTGCATGGGAAAGGTTTCATCTTGATAGAGGAGTTTTTTTACACTAAGAAAATTAATCCCTGGAACAACCTCCCTATGAATGTGGTGGAGTCCCCATTAGTGGAGGTTTTCAAAACATGACTAGACAGGGTGCTAGATAATTCCATTCAGGTTCCCTTTTCCACGAAATTGGGCCAGACAATCTTCTAAGGCCCCTTTCAATCTGGGCTGTCAAAGGTACTACAATTTTTCCTCAGAAGCTAGTCAATAATAGAATGGACTATATTCTTTCAGAGGCTGCAATAAAGAGAAAATAAAGCATAGCTAACATAAAACTCCTGTTAACTCCAGTCTTCTTGCTCTATTATCAGTGAAAGCTTTAAAAAAAAACAAAAACAAAACACCAAAAATCCCCAAAAACCAGAACACTGTAAAGCCCTCTCATTCCTCCCAAAAAGACAATCATATAACAAGATCTCTAATAAAAAAGGAAAAGATTAATTGGAGAGCTGCCTTGAGAGACCAAATGTTCCAGACCTGACAGTTTTATAATGTAAGTAATTAGGGAAACATTATGAGTTATGTTATCAGAGCCAGCAGCATGATCAGCAATTGTTTGTATTTCAGGGTCTATTCATGAGCACAGTATACAGAAAGTAGAGCACTAAAAGCAGATGAAACAGATGTTGATGGAATAGAGCTGACTTCTCAGCTAAATGCTGTTCTCATCCTGCCAATGCCTTCAATGAATTTACCCCCATTAAAAGAAGTTTAATCTTCAATAAAAAGAAAAACAAGGAAACTGTTGCCTATGAACACAGCTTGTAGAAGTTAACACAGAATAGAGTTCTGCAGATGCCACATCAAGTCATGTTCTTTTGTAAAGTGAAAACTGAAGATGAACACAGCAGTTCAGTGGCAGGGAATAAAACCTATTTGCATTAACCTCTACTCATTTCTACAGCTGAACCTGAGCTACCTTTCTAGTTTCTTGAATAATCTTGGTTCCAGTGGGGGATCATATGTGGCTCCCTCTCTCAGCACACGGCTGGACAAGAGTTGAAAAGAAACAAGAGCCTCAACACCCAAAACTGAGAAAGCATGTGCCCCTGAACTGGTAATGCTAATGCCAGTGACCATTTGCAGGTCAAACAGGGGGGAATTACTAAATGGGGGAAAAAAAAGCAATATGTCAGCTTGAAAGAAATATCCAAGCAGCATAAAAATTTGTAACAAAGGGGAGAGAGAAGAGGGTGACATGTTACCAGTAGGACATCAGCTTGGTATTTGCCAGAAGGAACCCCAATAGCATCAAAGTCTCCACCTAAGTCTGAAGGAGGTGGGTGTTGTACCCCATGACAAGGGCTGTGAGAGGGGTGCATGCAAAAGAGGGCAAGTATGTAATAGGGACTAGAAAATTTAGGGATTAGCTCTGAAAGAGTGTTTAGAAATTTGTAGGTACATATTAGTATTTCACAAGTGCCAAGTATTATCTATGGTATGGCAGGTTGTTTCTGATTGCCAGTTAATTACAGGCCATTAATAAATCAATAAACAGTCTTGATTGTCATTCAATTTAAAGAATATGAATCGATTTTAGCTCTATGACAGTTGTTTCGGGTTTGGTTTTGCATTGTTTTTTGTTTTGTTTTGGTTTTTTTTCATTAAAACACTTATTTAGCTTTCTTTTCTCGTTACTTCTGTAGCTGTTTGAGACCATAACTGGCATCACATGTTCAAATATAGTAATTCCAGCTGAATTGAAACCTGTTTTTCAATCAATACTATTTTTGGCTTTGTCTCTACTCTTATTACCAAGTGCAGGAAAACAATGGGGAAATAAGAAGATGTGTTTTATGCTGCAGGAGTAACTTAAGAGTCAGCATCTTCAGGCTGGAAGGGAGGCGAGAGGCAGATATTGTTTGTGAACACATGCATTGCCAGTTTAAGAGAAGAGACAATATTTGGTATCTGCTGCTCACCCCGTACCAGGTGGAGCTATAGGCTCACATCCACATGTCTGCTAAGAGAGCAGAGGTTTCCATTACCCTACTTCTTCATCTTGGATTGTAGAAAATCCCGAACTAGATAAAAAGGGATCATAAAAATGTATGGGTTTGGGCAGGGTAAATTTCATTTCACCTTTGTAACTGATGAAAACTCTTTAACAAGTTACTTCTGGTAACTCATGACACGTTTTAACACTGACCTAGTAAGAGGTTGATCTTTGACTTTTACTAAAGCCATTGAAGAAGACATCCAAGTTGATAAATATTACACTACGTATATAAATTTTCTTACCAAAATAGTCTGAGTGGCTTTTGGTTCCAGAGATTCAAGTCCTAAACAGCTGCTTCAATCCTTGCATTACAGACAGAAAAAATATCAAGGTAATCAGCATCACAATATCAGTATGCTTTATAGTTGAACTAGAGGTTCAAATTAACTTAAACAAAAGTAAATAATGTAGCGATGATTCATCTGAAAGGAATACTACTGTAACCACTGAATAATTACAAGCAACGGTATTTATTAGTATGCAAAGGAGTTCAATCTGTTTTGCTTCCAGAGCAGCTCAAAGGATAAAAAGCCAAGGAAGCGGTACACATTATAATAAATCACGCACAAAAAATTCCCTCTTTGTCTCAGCGAACATCTTTACTCCGGAGGCAAAGAATGTAGAGCTTCTTGCTGAGAGTAAAAAGAAAAAAAAAAAAAAAAGTCTGTTTAATTTCTATTTCCAGTGATGCATTGTGCCTTCAGAACTCATTCAATTGAAAAAGTACAAAGGTTTCCATTTACAGAAGTTTTGTCAAAATGATTACAGAAGTTGTCACGGAACAATTTCCAAAACAAACTGTGTTATTTTCCTTTTATGGTCCCCTTGACATTTTTAGTTCTTTAGTGGTGGCAGAAGTTTCTATTTCCACAAGAGTGGCAGTGTTTTCTCTGATAAATAGCAAAAGTTAAAAAAAAACAAGTAAAAAAACCCCAACATACAGGCATCTGGGAGTGTACTGAAAAGCCAAAACACTGTTAACGTCTTTGTGTTTGTATGTATAAATGTATACGTATAGGAGAAAAATGAAACAACAGGGGAAGATAACATTTTTAAAGCATTTTAAAGATACTGCTTCTCGCAAATTCCTGACAAATTCATTTCTGCCCCTGTGTACATATGCATTCTTACAGACCCATTGTGAGCAAATGACAGAACAAAAATTATGTATGCATGCTTTCAGAAACCACACAAAAGAAAAGGTGAACTGTAAAATAAAATCTTAAGATGTCAATTCATTCTAGCAGGACATGAAGAAACACAATACATAATCTAAGAAAACAGGGCTCTACTTCATGGAAATAAAATAAGCAGTTTAAACGATATGGTTAACTATTTGCTACTGTGCCATTTTATAAAAAAATGTTATACCAAGACATCAGAGATGGAGGGGGAGTTCAGAATTTGATATAAGGTGTTTGCTCCATAAAAATAATGACAAATGAATGTTTTAAAAAATGTAATTTCTTGCAGTCATCTCACAGAAACTTTGTGAATAGCTGATAAGATCCTCTAGGATGCTCAGAGTGCAGTTCCCTTACATATTAATAGACAGTGTAACTATCAGAACTACTACCTACGCAACAAATCTGTAGCCTGTCAGACTAAAGGAAATCTCAGGGGATACACATCCTGCATTGTAAGATGAGTTATTTTCACTGTCTCTGTAAGTTGAAATAAAAGTAACTTAGAAACATCTTGGTACTTAAGAGTGTTTGCACCAGACTTGAGGGATGCTACTGTCAAATTAGCCCCTTAAAGCAGAAACTAAGGAGACTTGGTTTCCCAAAGAGTGTAGAATGCAATAGCTGGTTTCCAGTTTCCACACTATTGCACTTTCTTTAACATTTAGACTTGCTTTCACTTACAGTTCAGAGAACTACAGAATCATACAGCTTAGATGGGACCTCTGGAAGTCATCCATTCCTACCTGCTTTGAGCTGGCCTAGTCAGAGCAGGCTGCTCAGGAATACTCCAGTGAAGTACTGAGCATCTCCAGTGACCAAGATTCCTTCCCCCACCCAATCTATTCTGGTTTTGACCACTTTCAGGATAAAAATGTTTTCCTTATATATATATACATACATATGTATATGTCCATCTGGAATTTTCCACATTACAGTTTCTATCCTTGGACTGCAAATCTACCATATATAGCCCTGGTAGTAAAAATCAGCACAGTATTAGCAAGTTACCTAAGTATGTATGCAAGATTCCAACAAGTCTATATAGTACTTCACTGAAGTGCAGGTCACCACATCTTTATTATTGTTGGTATTACCCTGAATGCAAATGCACAAGAAGCAGCTTCACACCATGCTATGTCAAAATCAGTCTCCAGGTAGATATGCGCTGATCTGTCAGTGACAGAACAGTGGTAGCTGAAATATACGGCCAGTACCAGCTATTTTCCAGTGATGAAATCCAAAATCCAACCCTAGCATTTACTCCTGTTGTGCTGCCAAACAGATTCATTGTCTGGTAAGTCTCAGTGGAAAGAACAGACTATCCCCTTCCCTTGGTACATCACCCCATACAGGATCTGCAAGGGCACCTTGACTTAATATGTTTACACCAGGTTTTAAAATGGCAAATACAATGAAACCAAAGAACTCCCAAGAGAAAAATATGGGAGAGGCATAGCTAAATCCTGTTATCTGCACTGAAGACTGTCAGAATAAAGAAACAAATGAGAAAATTATATCCAGTAAATGCCACTATTTTTTAAGGTATGCTTGAGTTTTAGCAACTATATCTATAAATTGCTGTGTACATTGTATATCAGACACCTATATTTCTAATATACTAGAAGCATACTAGCAGTATATGAAATTGTACCACTATACTTCTAGTAGGCAACTAATTGCCTATATTTATTATTTTCAACATAGACAGGTATTGATATAGCTCGCTGTCAAGCCCCTTCAGAAATTCACTGAGCTTCAAGTCCCAGTGAACAGCTGAAGGATTTCCAATACCTTTCATGAATTACAGTGGAAGTAAATCAAAGCCTTAGTTAAAAAACAGCTTCAGATGGGAAGTCTGCAGCCCAAGCACAGGCAAAAGGGTCTTTGAAGGGTACTTAGTTATGAAATAACAACAGGGTTCAACTTCTTCTACAAAATACCATTTTGGCCTCCCTCTAACGTTCCATGAAAGAGTGCACAATCTTAGAAGTTAACAGAGATAATTTAAGCATGAACTTAACATATCTTTTGCAGGCTGGGACAGAGGACACCTCTGCTAGGTTGTTACCTTCCATAGTCTCTGAAGATGCTCCCTGTATAAGCAAGCAGACTGCTGGAATTAGTATCTCAGTGAAATTTCTGTCATGCTGCTCTTTCCAATGAATCAAACAAATTCACAACAAAGCACACTGGAACTGTCTGCTTATACAAACACAGCTAAACCCTACAGACTTTGTGCTCAACAGTCTTCACTGCAGCCAAAAACAGAGAAGCTTGCCTTTCCCATGAGTGTCTCATCTGAAAAGTAGCATACTCCCAAAACAGGTGAGTTCAAGAAGGCATTTCCTTGTAATTATTTGTAACTGGTTCTAAATACTAGCCATACAATAACAAAACAGAACTTGTTTTCTCCTGTTCTGTAATCAAAGTTTATATGTGGTCACAGACAAATGAGAGCTTTTGTGAGTATTCTTCCCATTCCCCCTCCCCAACTACAAAAAAATACCCCACCACCTGCTTTACCAAGAAGTCAAATTCTCCTTTTTTACCACTTGTGTTCAGATTTATACTAGCTTCAGGGAGGATTCTATCATAGCACACAACACCCATCAGAGGTTTACAGAAGAAAAGATGATCCGATACAAATATTTGCCAAACAACATGCATATAAGGGGGATGTGGAGGTCTATATATGGGAACATGAAGTTTTAGAAATATAAATAATGGAAACCATCAGTAACTTAATGATAAGACAAAATACTGATAATTAAATTATTTTAATAGTATGTCAAGATGAGGAATAAGAGTCTTGGGAAATGAGACTGGTAAATTATTATCCCTCAGGCTCATTCTACACATTGTTGTTCAAGTGTGAAAAAGACAATATGTAAACTCCTTAGCTATATATTTAGCTTTAACATTGTATTAGTGTCCGCAACCTCAGAGCTACTGTTTTCAGAAACATTCTGTCATTCTCACCCTTCTGGATCAACTAGACTAGTGAGAAAGACTTAGAAACAAGAAAGTACAAACTTGATGGATATGTGGATTTTTTTAAGACCTTAATATATGCAGACAGACATGGATGTACATATTCATAGTGTATATATATATGCACACACATGCATTCATGTACAATGATAGCACATTTGATACAGTAAGGCCCTCCTTTCAAATGGGATTAATCAACTAAAATCAATTTCTTTAACCCTGTAAATCTAGAAGCTGCCACTTAAATTCCTTCCTTATAAACACTCAAGGCCAAATCCCAGCGTCCTTCAGGAGCTCAGACATCTCCATGTGATTTACTGAGTTTTTTCAATTAAACTGACTACAGTATAGGTGTCTGATAGACATGAAATCTATTTTAAATATAAATGAATGCAACTGAGCTCAAATATGCAAAACATACAACTATATTACAATGCTAGAAGTATAACAACTAATTTGTTGTGTACAGTAATTGGATTCTCTTTGCACAGGTTATTTATTGCACATATGTCAACAGAACATGCACATTAACACTTGGAATATTTCCACTTGTGCTTTCTATTCTCACAAAAGCTATTTTGCCATTCCTCACTTTTGTAGAGATTCTTTATCCTTTTTTTAATTGTAAAAACTCTCAATAAGTACAGTGGACTCCTCCCAATTGTTTTTAACTAGTTTTTTGTATCTTGTTGAATCTAACAGCTTAAGAGCTTTGGCTTCAACTGCATTTTTTAACCTTCTGCCCGTATAAATATAGACACTTTTCCTTATTAGGATTTCAAATTTGATGTGCCCTGAGCTGCAATGCCAGAAGGATTACTTAAATTGTTGAAATTTAATTCTAAATCATTATGGGTTTGATCACATAACTGAAGAGGCTTTACTGCATATTGTACAGGGACATGCCACACAAGCCTTTTTCACATCAGAATGTTTAGAAAAAACAGCAGTTGTAGGGCAAGCTGATTATACTTCAGATTTTTGGGTTATGACTCTGAAAACCATGATTTTTAATATTACACTTTCACATATTTCCATTTAAGTAGATACTCTAAAGGTCAAGATCAAGCGATTCCTAGGTCTCCAAATATGGAAGTAAAATTGAGGATGAATGACAAAAATAGTTTATCAGATTTATCACATTGCTGGCATCTCTTCCACGTGAGAATCAGATTCTCTAGCAAGAAAGCTGTCCTGGGTTCAGCAGTAGCAGTCATTTTTTCTCCTTCTCAGTAGCTGGTGCAGTGCTGTGTTTTTGACTTTCAGCCTGGGAACAGTACTGATAACACCGATGTTTTTAGTTGCTGC
>JANHGB010013748.1:37935-60852 GCA_026283785.1 Coracopsis vasa | reverse complement strand
GTGACATGGTCTAATGTGAGGTGCCCCTACCCATGGCAGGGGGTTTGGAACTGGATGATCTTAAGGTCCTTTCCAACCCTAACCATTTTGTGATTCTATGATTATAGAAGGGAGGACAACCCCATAATATCAAACAGTTTTTTGGCTGCTGTGGGTTTTTGGATTTATTTGGCTTCAATCTGCCCTTGCAGGTGATAAATTATTCTCCTTGTCTTGGTAGTTCTTCACTTTCTTTACATTGCTGGGGAATCAAGTCCATAGTATTGGTTCTGACATATCTCTAATAAGGATGCTAAAACTTTCTGCAAACCAATTATGCAGTTGATAGAAAGGAATGCAAAGCTATCCTCTAGCATGAGCTGGAGATGGGGCATAAAGAGGATGGGAAAGTATTAAAAACACAGTGTTATAAGCCCGAAGGCTAACAATATCAAGACAACTTAAAATACAATGTAGATTAAAAAAATCCATTTGGCTGAAGGGAGGGTGTGTAAAAGAATTGTATAGAAAATGAACAAGCAGGGAGATGGAATTGAACAGATAGCCACCAGTGCACACCTCAAACCACGGATGGGAGGAAAGAGAAGCCAAATCAAATCACACTTGCTTGGGGCTGGAAAGAAACAAGAAAAGGCCTTATCAAAACATCCAGAGAGGGTGAGGCATCTGAGAGTTTCCAAATGAGAAAGCAAAGTGGGGGGAGGACAGGAAAGTGGCAGAGATTTTCAAACACTTTTCCCTACATTTTCTTTGCTCCAGGTCACATAATTAATCCTCCTGCAGGACTTTCTTTCAATATCATTTACTGCTTAAGACATGTGCCATCCTCAGCTCCCACCTTCCCTACCACCAATGGAGAGCATCTTGTGGATTAGCACCGCCTAAGAGCGTGCACTCTTTGAGCCCCATGGTTTTTTGGAGCAGCAGTCACAGGGGGAAATGCCAGGAGGATGGAGCTCTGTAGTTTATGCCATTCCTCTGGGATCTAAACAGATCTGAAAGGATCAGAGGGGCTTCTAGGTAGATTCTCTTATTTCTCCCATCAGCAGGGGGATGGAACAGGGAACAGGTGCTATAGCTCTTGAGTAGTAATACAGAGGAAACTCTTCTTTGGAACATTTTCTTCTGTCCTTGTCACATCAATATACATATATGTATGTATATATTTTCCATAGAGGCAGTGAGTGAGCTTTTATCTCCCCTTGCTGAACAAGGGTCTTAAGACTATCCTAACTTTCAGTGCCTGACCTCAGTGAGACAGTTCAGGTGAGCCTGGTGGCGTTACCTTGCTGAATCGGAGCCTTAGATGATAAAAGCGAGTGCAGGAGATCTGTTAAGCTTCAATTTCAGTGAGGCAGCTGAGATAATGCTGCATAATAGAAAGAAATGAGATGAATTCTTAGCTGATAAAACATGCCATCAGAGGGATTAGGTATGGCTTGATGGATGAGAAACAGAATGAAATTAATGGGTTAAAGTAGAATAAGGAAGGCTTTTACAAACAGATCAGAGGAAAAAGCAGAAGGGAGAAAGTAGAGCTATTAATAAATGGGGATGTGAAAGAAATTAATGATAGCTCAGAAATGGCTGAGATCGTGCATTTGGCTCTCCATCCTCCCCGCCACCCCCCCCAGCATCTTGAACAAGGCAAAAAAAAAGAGAACAGTTTGAAAATGTAAAAGACAAACTGGAAAATAGCTGTTAACAAGTAGGTATGGGAGGCTTGCAGTAAGATGCATTGTAGGCCGGCTGTTTTAGGCAAGTTACTATACCAGCATGCGCTGGCCTCTCAGGACCCATCCAGCCCTAGTGAGACCCAGCTGGGACCATCAAGCAGTCTCTATAAAGGCTCAGAACAGAGCTGGCAGGTGAGCATGGGAGATGATCCATTTTTGCAGGAATCATAGGCATTAAGAGGTTTGAGGAGGGGGAAGTAGGCAGGAGCAGCAGCAGAAGGGTTTTAGCTAAAATGGAAAGATTGAGTGCTGTGGCAGAGAGTGGAGTTTATCAGCATAGGGACCTATGATGTGACCTGTGTTACACACAGACAAACAACTGCATGTGAGTGCTAGGATACTTCAAGTTGTGAACTTTACTGCAATACTGGCAATTCTTTCTGTAAAAGCAGGGAGATCTGAGGAGATACTGAAAGCTTTAAGAAAAATAAGTGACCTTCAGAAGTGATCCTGTAAGTAACTGTCTTTTCAGTCTAATTTCCTTATTCAGCAAAGTAATAGAGAGATGGTTTAGAAAATCACAGCAAAGCTCATAGATGGTATGACTGTAAGCAACAACAATAGCAAGTATACAGAGAAACCCCACGAGCAGACTAATGAAAGTGCTTTTTATATTGGGAGAGTGTTAAATTTGGAAGACAGGGCAGGTGTAAAGTGGGTTGTAGCAAAACATTGGCTATTCTTTATTAGCTCAAGTGAATTTAGAGAGGACTATTGCAAAGCAGACTGAAAACTGTGCTCAAGAGCTTGAAACCAAGGCTCCTCTAAACTGACAGCTCATGTGGCTTCAAGAGAGTTGCCCTTTTCCTGACCTGGTAATATTTTTTGGGGATCTTCCTATCTCTGCCCAAGAGACAAAGGAAAACTTGGGATTTGGCTCTTCAGAAGATCCCTAATGCTACCTGACAAACTTCCTCCTCTGTTCCACTCCTGGAAAAGTAGCTCACCGAAAGGTCACAAAGTCTATCTTCCCTAATATTCCAATGCTGCTCTTCCAGGCTCATGTAACAAGAACTATGCTCTGGAGACTGAACCCACATGGGGATTTCGCATGTGAGACTTGTGCAAATGTTTTGATTTTCCTTCATAATCTTGACCCCTAAGCCACAGATGTTCCATGCAAAGCATGGCTGCCTAAGGCCACAGTCCTTGCTTGGTTTGCAGACAGTGCATCTGGCACTCAGGTGAGGTTGATAGCACTAATGAACACAGAGAACTAAAAAGAGTTATCTCCTTTCTCTCCCTGCCTGGACAGGAATATTTTTCAGTTGAGCTTGTCTCTATAAATAATGCACCATTACACACAAATCCTATCCATCATTTTAATTTGTTTCCTTTCACTTCTGCCCACACACATGTTCCCCTCTCTGTGGACATTTGTGTTTGCTTCCTCTCTTTCCCCCTTCAGAGTCTTCTGTGTAAAAAAGAAAAGGAAGAAAAAAAGGTTTAGCTGAAACCTGCTATTTTTTATATCTGCAAACTGTCCAGATATGTTGCTATTGTGTCCCAAAGGGACGGAATAAATCTCTGCAGTTAAAGTCCAAACCCATTGGAGCTGGATAAAGCTGTAAGTCCCTTATTGTGAAGGTGGTGGTTGGCAAAAGCCAAAAGTCACTTGGAGGCTCAAGCTCACATGAACACCCCAATGGGTAACTGCAAGAGTCTGCCGAAGGAAAATGCTTGCTGAGGTTGGTTGGTCTTCCTTAAGGCCCAGACTGGTTCTGGTGCCTACAGTAGCTCCTGGCTTTCCCTTTGGCCCCCTGCAATAAGAAACAAAAGGCCAGTTAGCTTTTTAATGCATAACAGCTTATTAATAACATGCCTGGAGTTTCAGAGCAAACCAGTTTAGGAAGAATGACCTGCATGGCACTGCTCTGCCATTCAGGCAATGTAGAGAATTAGTCCAACTCTTCCATGAGCATCCCAAAAGACCTTGAGTGCCCGATTAAGAACCCCAGAACCTCAGCTTCTCATCTGTAAAATTAAAGTAATAATACAGAATACTTGTATTTCTGTCTTTAATGACCATGAGGTGTTTCTTGGCGTGTGCTTATCCCATGCCTGGCACAACAGGCTGATGAATAATTTACAGGGAAACGTCCTAGTAAAAGGAGGTTGGGGTAGTGTGAAAGAATTTATGGTGGTTACAGAGCACTAGATAAGACTTGATCAATGGAAATATAAATACCTTTCAGACAAGCCAGCTCAGCTCTGTCAGGACAGAGGGAATGAATGCTAATGTTTGCAGCTTGCACGGGCAGTCCCTAAAAGAACAAAGGTACTGCTGCCAGTGCTGTCAGGAATTTGCTCACTTGAGTCTTAGTTGCTCTCCAAAGCCAGAAGGAATTTTTAAGTACCTCAGGATGTGTTGGTTTAACCCAAAGAAAATGTTGTAATGAGGCGAAACTTGTCATGGTTTAGGCTGGAGCATCATCGAAAACTCACTCGTGTGACAAGACCTGTTTGACCACCTTCATGAGGAAATTCTCATCCATTTGAGGAATAGCAGATCACTGAAACTGAGATGTACTGCAGTGGGGTATGAGCTTTGTAGCTTGCAGCAGAAAGAAGACATAGATATGCTGCTTGGTCAGAATAACTTGAGGCATTGTGTGTTGTCAGTGTCCCTAACAACTTCTTCACTAGGGGGCTTCTGCTGATCTGGATGCTTCTGGCTTTCCAGCCCAGTTGAACTGAGACTCTTAAGCTACTCACCTTCTCTCTAGCTTCCTGGGTAGACGGATAGCCCCAGGAGCCAAACACTTGTGAGAGAAGGTGGGATAGCCTGAGATATTTCTGCTTTCTTCAAAATATTGAACTTTTCATGGCTTTTACTCTGTTTCATCTTAATTAAGGAAAAATTATAAAAAGTGAAAAATAAAGCTTGCAGTTCTTTTGTGGTGGGGGTTTGGAGGGAAACTCTCTTTTCTGGCTGTTTCTAACCTTGCCCTCTACTCAGTCATTACCTCTTTATTTATTTATGAAGTTCTTGTTGTTAGGCACATGTAAAATGCTACCAGGCTAAAGCACCTCATTGTCTGCATCAGTGGGACACTGGGAATGTTGCACATTTGCTTCATCCTGATGTCAATACTTGTGCCAGGGGCAACTGGACCAGTCAAATACCACTTCCAGCTATGGAAGGCGGGTCACCTTCTTGCAAGGGAACTATTGGTCTGCTTGAAGTGAAGCAAAGAAGGGGGCTAGTGGAGAGCACAGGAAAACAACCCCCTCATTAGCTGCCTTCCTATTGAAGCCCCAGTGCAAAACCTCCTCTGTGTGCCTGACTGTTGTTAGGGTTGGGAGTGTATGTGACATCCAACCCTGGGAGGAGTTGCTTAGCAACTGTGTCCTGCCCTCAGGCTGCCCGCAGCTGCCTGTGATGTTTTGCTTTGATGATAGAAATTCTTCCATCTTGTGTTCTGGGGGCTCTCTTTGTGTATCCCGCTGGGTATATGTTGTGTGCATAGATTTTCTATCGAACTTGTCTGATCTTACCAGCTTAGATGCCAAACTCACCTGCTCCTGCAGTTTGAATTCATCTTAGATAATTAAGGGTAGGGATTCTTTTTTCTAGCACCTGCTTTGCACAAGAAACTTGTACCAGTTGAGTGTAAGTGATTTTCAGGCCAGTTGGATAAACTTAGGAGGGTTTTCTCCCACTTCTTCATGTGCTCTTGGGCTGACTTTCTAATTAGAGGGCTACGTGAGATAGTCTACATAAGATGAGGGATTTGCAGAGTCAACTCAGAGATAGCTAAAGCAATCTTTAATAAATAGTTTAAATTACTCATGCTAACAGGCTCACACAATGTGGAGTGATCAAGTTATTGCTGTGACCCTTGTTTCAGTGAACACGCTTTACATGGTGGCTAGGCTGAGGACACGGAGCAATGGATGGTTCTGCAAACAACTGGGTGGAAGATGCTGCACTTGCACATCACTGGACCCATAGTACTGGTAGTGCCATGCCTCAAACACTTGCAGTTGAGCTGCTTGTTTCATTACTTCTCTGCGTTGTAGTCTAAATGAGCTAGTTTGGCTTGAAGAGTTAAAATAGCAAGTCCCAAAGCTGTCAGAGTGGACTAGGCAATAACCTCTGGTTGAAGGTAGTTCATAGCAGGATCCCCTTTCCTTGACTTGCTTCACACAGCAGAAGATGCTGTGTGCAGTCTTAATCTTGTTTTGGGGCAGCTGCTGTGTTAATGTTACTCATTGAACCCCAGTAACTTAGATGCTTCGGAGGATGGTACCATATTCCTCTGGCATAAATCACTTTGGAATGTTCAGAACAGAACGACTGAGTGCTGGGTTGGCCAAGTCTGTGGACAGGCTTAGTTTGGGTATTTTTCTTAACTATCTCCCATGTGTGCTACCTCTGCTGACAGCTCTTTGGAGAGGTAGCAAGCGAAGGTGCTGAAGATCAGAGTGGCAAATGGAAATAGACAACTTTAGCTCTGTTTAGGTGAGGACTTGTTTGCTTCCTGTGGTGCTTTCTCAAGATGTCACTGTCAGATGCTCCACAGGAAGAATTTCCCCTGCTTCTCCTGTCTCTAGGGAACTGTTTGATAGGCACCATGGATTTGCTTGCAAGCACTTTAAATAATTTCCAGAGCTTTACATCCCAGAGGGGGTCTAATTCCAAGCTGAAGCTGCTCAGTGATTCAGGTCAGGCTGTCTCCATAGGTTTATGTGATGAACAGGTTCACCCTACAGGGCAGGGGATGTCACAAATACCTTAAAAGGATAGTGTTCTTATTTGTAAACAGGGGATGCCTCAAGTACCTTGGAGGGTAGCGTTGCTATTTGTAAACATATGTTAAGATAGCTTGCCTGCATTAGGTTATTACCATAATCATTACTTTAACTATTACTGTGCAGCTTTTGCCTAACAGCTCTCATTTATACATCTTGAAGCTGTTTTTGCTTCAAGAAATCAGGATATAAGAGAAAAAGAGAGTGAGTGACTTGTCCTGTTGCATCCAATGGGTTTGTGGCAGTACCCAGAGCCGCTCTCATCCAGAATCAACAAGCCCCTGGGGCACACTGCTCTTCTAATGAGACTTTCCTCTAAAGAGGTGGAAATTGCTCAGCTCATAGCACTTTTGAACCATGGCTCTTTTACTTTCAGTAAGTTAGAGTATGACTGCATGTTTTCTTGTCTTATGTATGGACAGCGTCTGATTTCACTCCAGAATTCCTCTTGTTCCTCCTGCTTTCAGTGGGAAATGTAATGGTATGGATAGAAAAACAACGTGCAGAGAGCTTGCATTGGAAGAAGCCCAAGAGGCTTGGGTGTGGTAAGGAGGAAGATTTAGGAAGCAGCTGAGTGAGAATGGCATTGTGGAAAGCGTTCTGGTTCTCTTCTAGCACTACTTTAAATGCTTATTTCCTTCATAAAGGGACTGCCGTCACAGAGAGAGGTCCATGTCCAGTCCTACACACAATATGGAGGATCTCTGCATGGTACACATGCTATTGCAGTGTCTAAGAGCAGACAGTCATATATAAGCAATAACAACAAAAGTCCTCTTCAAAACTAACCAATACTAATTGGAAACATCACTGCTACTAACCGACACAGAACAGACAGTGGTCTTCAGTCTTGGCATTGTGAGTCAGTGAAAGGGTGGAAAAGAACGGGTGAAGCATGAAGGATGTGGAAAAAAGAGTGGCAGAAAGGGATTGGAATTGCAAGGGGAGGAAGGATGTTAATAAAGTAAGAAAGTCAGTTTGCAGGAAGAGGCAAATTCTTTTGTTAGACTTAATGATATAGTGAGAGGGGAGGGAATTGTAGGGGTTTTGGAACACCAGCAAAAAACCTGCTATGGTGTCTGCTGGAGACCATAGGAGAAGGTGGCTAACACAGCATCTTCACTTTCTAAACTCTAGGCCCTGTTCAGACTTTTCAGGCTTCTCTAATGTTGATTCCCATCAGTGACTGCTTAGCTACTAAGAAGGAGAAAAATAACTGTTACAGCTGAACTCAGGGCAGGCTTAGAACAGGACATATTCCATTTGCCATGTTATGCAAGGGGAAGCATCTCTGTGGTGCTGTGGGCAATCCCTAAATGTCAGGAACTGCTCTGTGCAGATCCATGGTGGTGACAAGGCTAGAATGCACCCAGCTGTAGGGCAGAAGTGGAGGTAGGTCATCTGCTGGAGAGACTTAGGCCATTGCAATTCATTGATTTCATACTGAAACCTCTTGTGGGACAGGATCCCTGAACACCAGCAACCCTGCTTCTTATGGCCCCACTTCTCAGCTTTAAATATTTCCAGGCTGTAGGGATGAAGCTATTAAGTTTGCCCAGATGGTCTAACCACACTGGGGACTTGAAAGCAAAGGGACCTGAAAGCTACGCAGCAGACTTGGGAAGAGTCTGGCATAAGCACGAGTAAGTAGCATAAGCATAAGCAGCTAGAGCAGAGAGCTCGTTTTTATTCCTTGCAGCAGACTCCATGTTAACCACAGCTACTCAGCTGTCTGAATGTGTATGTAAAGCAGTATTATAAATCTGTAGTGCTACATGTGCATTTTTATTCCTATTACACTATATACATATTTTATTATGTTTATCATTAATATTCAGCGCAGGGCATTAGCAGAAGTCAGAAGCAGTCAGTTCTGCTATGGCTCCTCCAATGAGCTCTCAAAAGGAGTTTTCAAAAGCTGAGACCTCTTCATTTCTGCTTTACCTCATATGAGTTCTCTCTAATGCTCTTGAGAATGTGCTGCATAGCCTCATACCTCCCCATCCCATTAGCTTTAGATGCAGTCAGGAGCAAATGCATAACCTTTTGGCATAAACCCAGCCTTTGCCTAGCTGGATGAAAAGTGACTAGGATTGTAATTAGTGTTGGTTTGGGTCTTTTGGTTGCAAAACTGGAAGTTGGTCCCCTCAGCCTTTTCCTTTTAATAATAATTAATTATTAATCACACCAAGAGAGGAGAGAAAGGAGAATTACTGGTACTGTGCGGAATAAACATGACGGGAAGAGGTAGAAAACAGTCTGATAGGATATTGAGACTCTGGAGTCTGATTTGAGGCAATACTTAACTCGTTAATTATTGCATTTTAAACAGGCTCTGAAGCCCACTGGAGAAAGTATTTCTCCCCCTCCTTTGCCTGCTATGTGCAAGCACATGCTGGAGCTCTCTGTTTGCTCCCCTTTCCAACCTCAGCATAGCTCCAAGGCAGCTGTACACTACGACAGCGTTCTGGTTAATGAGACAAGGAAAAAGTCCTCAGTGTCCCACAGTGCTTTAGAGAAATCTGCATCATCTCACAGGTCATCACAGCAGAACTTTGCTGCGGTTGAGACAGCAAAGCTCCCCCAGGGCTTTGATTCTTCCTTGTCAAAGGAAGGGATAAGCACAAAGGCAGGGTCTAGGTAAATGGGACCCCTTTGAAGAAGAGGGTTTTTAAACACAAAATCAAACCAAACCACAGACAAAAGAAAACCCCATCAACAGAAAAAACAAACCACAACCACCCCCACCAAAATGACACCACCCCCAACAAAACACAGTGAGTTTAAGGTGCCCAGAAAGTTAAGGGAAGATGTCAGTCTCACTCGAAGTTCATACTTGCCTGAGGTAGCTGTGTTTGGTGCTGATATGAGATAGGTCTTGCCCAGAGGAAATCAGAGTCTCTTGTAATGATCATACTGGTGCTTCAGTAACAGGTTGTCCATATCCTTTTAAAGTTTCTTATAAGACGAAACCCTCTCTTCTCCCCTTCCCCCTGCCTTCCTTTCAGTGACCTCCCAGTGGTTCTCAGTGCTATTGATCAAGGTGCTCTTCCTCAGGTGTTCTTTCTCTTTTACCTCCTGGTGTGAATTGTGTCTCACCAGCTGCTGCTCTTTCACTGCTGTTTGAGCCCTCTTTCCTCTTCTTTCTGCCTTTCAAACAAGTTCCATCATTAGCACTGCTCCCCTTTCCCCTGCCAGTGCTAGCTGCAAGGCTGGTGTTGTCACTCCTGTGTGAGCCACACTCAACTCTCACATCCTTCAGTTTACCCTTTCATCTCTCTTGTTTGTCCGCCTGGACTCTACTCAATCTCAGCTCCACTGTAACTTCCCACCACTGCAGGCTTCATTCAAAGAGCTCTCTGTGCCTCTGTGAAATGCTCTTCTTCCTCACATGGAGGCAGCATGGGTACTCATCACAGAAGCTAAGGCATTGATATTATGCTTCTTGGGCACATGACTTGTTTTTCCATGTCTCTGTTTTTTAAGGTATAAAATAAAGGTGGATCTGCCTTTTTAAAACTTTGAGATCTGTGAGTGAAAACTGGCAGATAAGTGTGAGGGGCATTGTCAATATGCTGCTTCTAGCGCTACCTTTAACTGAGATCTCATGTTTACATTAGTCACAATTTCCTTATAGATATCTTCTGTCAGGTTCATGCTCCAGCATCTCTGGCACAAAAACACACACAAGCAGCTTCTGCCACATTCACTCCTTTGCTAAAATCAATCATCATTGACTCAACCCTCTCTGACATATTCACCATTATCCCTTATGTTATTCTTCCCAAAGCCATGCTGGGCACAGCATCAGTGGTCAGGAATACTGCAATTTGAGGGGAGGCTGATTAGTGTTGAGGAGAGGTAATTCCCCAGTGAGGTGCCCAGGTCTGTGCTGCTGTTCTGATTTTCCTGAGCTCTCTGCAAAGACCTGTGTCTTGTGTGTGATTATATAGGTTTCAATCAGCAACTCCCTCCTTTGTTGCTCCTTCCTCCCCTTTTCCCCTCACTGTCACACTTGACTCCAGGCACCTTGTGATTGCTCCTTCCCTCTCCATTCCCTACTATCACTGCTTCCCAGCTCTGTCATTGCCCCTTCTATTTCCTCTTTGGACCATTCCCACCTTGTTTTTCTCACCTCTACCAGAAATCTAAAGCCCTATGTATGTGCTGTGCGTGCAACACCATAGCTAGCTATGTAGACCTTTACCTGTTTTACTCTCCCCTGCAATGAAATGCAGGACTCTCTGTGAGGGATGCTACACGGAAATAAATTGTTCTGTGTGGTTTTCCGTTACGCAAACTTGCTGTGCTGAAAACCATTTGGGTGCTTTGATATCATCTTCCCTTCACCACTTGATGGTGCTCTTGGACACAGCAATTCATTGCGCTGCAAGAGCAGCCAGCGCAGCCAGTCCCTCCACAACCGGCCACTAGCTCTCTGGGGCTTGATTATCCCGGAGCTAGTCCTAATTCAAAACTAAATTGAAACCCATCTCTAAACAAGGTGCTACTTTTTTCAACATAGGAAGCAGCATCCTAAATTCTTACCAGTTAAGGTAAAAGCCTGAGTGTTTCTTTTTCTATTCCCTTTTCTCTTGACTGGCTTATTTTCTTCCTGTTTAGTCAAACTCTTTTCTTCCATTTTCTTCCTTTTTCTTTCTTTTTTTGTCTCACCTTTCAGGTTCATTTTGCTCTCACCTCTCCTCTTCCCCCAATGCCTCTCCCACATCTCCCAATGGTATCTTCCTGCTTCTATTAGCTTTTCTCTGCTTTCCCTTCCTCCTCCTTTCTCCTGTGGTCCTGTCTCTAGAGCTCACAACCTTAGGTGAAGAATCAAGCCCCGGTAGATCATAACAGAGCCTCAGTATAATTTTCTTCCTCCTGCCTCTGAAATTCTCAGGTCTTGCCTCTCTCTGCTTCTGCTGCACTCTGACATCTTACATTAAAGAATCCTAAAGCAATTCCAGACTCATTCTCTTTTCTGCATCCTTCTTCCTCCCATGACTGACTTTCTGGTTGCGTTGTGTGGAGTAAAAGCATGCCCTGTGAGTTAACAGAGGAGGCTCAGCACAGAGCACTTCAGAGAAATTCTTTGGGCATCTGCCAGAGACATGGAGAGAAACACCTGAACTGCTGTGAAAAAATTATCCTAAGAAGATTCCAGTCGATTCAGCTGCAGAGTTCATGTTATTGGCTATGTGCTTTCAGAAGCAGAGTACCATGCGGCTTTGGGCACTGCTGTTAGGGCTTGAAGATCACCAAATCCATTGTAGCTTGAGTTGAATTTCATTTTTCACTCTAGATTAATAGTTAAACTCTTCTATGAAATAATAGCAGGCTGTTGTTCAAGCCAGAGGCTGTACAAGCACTTTATCCACTCAGGAAAAACAACTTCAATAGGCACTGAAAAAGAAGAGAGGGTGTGTATGCATGTGGAAGAGGCCTCAACACAAGTATAGAGAAAGAAGGGAGTTGAAGCACAGCCTGTTTTCAGCAGCTGATAGCCTGACCCAGAGGAAGAGCTTAGGGAGTTTGATTCTGTAAGCAAAGAAACTGTCTCTGGATAATTTGATTTCACCTGTATGGAAGAAAATATGACTTTATGTGTTCCTTGCAAATAAACAAGCTACCATAAAATAAAGACTTCTTTCCAGCTCCTGATTCCCGTGGAATAACTTGCCCCTGAATTTTGGTTAGCAGAACGGGGGGCAGGAAGGAAAACAATGATATGAATTTTTTAACAAAGAATCAGAGCTCTACACAATGTGTTTCATCTGTGGATCTCAAAGTAGGATTGCTTTCTTTTCCTCATTTTATGGAGATGAATTCTGAGGGGACCCACCAAGGTGAGACCCTTTGACAAGGGACTTCTCATAACTCAGAAATGGAATTCTTAAATCCCTATCCCTGCCTACAGCTACATACCATGTTGCTAATGCACTGGTAGCTGTCCAAGACCCCAGAGAGAGAACGGTCATCTGCTGGTTAAAGAAGACTCTCAGCTTTCACTCTGAGTGGTTTCAGTGACGCCACTGTGCTATCTTGAACAAGTTCTTTGGATTCTGTTGTCATTTGTAGTGATGTAAATGGGGAGTTCTGCCTTAAGTGTGAGCCCCTGGGTCGGCTCCCAAGGCCTTATGTGAAAGAACCCCCACACAATGCCTAGAATTGGCAAAATTCTCCTGTGAGACAGGACCTGTGCTGTAAAACACTATGAAGGCAATGGAGTTGGTGGGCCAGACTTGCCACGTACATAAGGCAGCATTACAGTTCTCTAATCTGGTCCCTTGTGGTCAAAGCTAGTTTATTTTCTGTAGTAAAAGTTTCCAACTTATAGCTCTGAAATGCAAGAGACAGCCCTCTAGCTGGAATATGGAGTCACGATTGAACCCATGTGAGTGAAATCAGAATCAGCCTTTCAGTACTTATGAAATTATTGCAATCATATTGACTTAGTGGGGCATTGCGACAATTAGTGAAGGACTGTAATATATTTTGAAACCTGAAGATGACAGTGGGAGAACATAATGATCATTTTCCTCCTGTAGTTCTGTATGTGGATCTCAAAGTATCCCATTAGCATTATTAAACTCTAGTTTAGTTAGTTAGTTCTGTGTGAGAGCATTAAGTAATTCAATGAATCCATGGTCATAGGAGTAATTTTTGGTTGTCTCTACATTGTACATCATGGTGACTTCTATCTTTGTTGCAACACCAGTGATATAACTCAGGCCCTCTTGTTCCAAATGAACATTTATAAAAACCTCATAGAATCCCCATCAATTATAAGTGTGGGGACTACACATCTCATTTAGCAAATACTGATCCTAACTGATAGGCAGGATACAACAGTTTGCCACTGCATCCAGGATATCTTAGCAGTCTCCACTGTCCACTGGCATCATCTCCCATGCAGCTTTGCAAAGGAGCTGGACGTGCCTTGTTTCAGAAGCAGCATGCATGGGAGAGAGAAGAGACTTCTTATTCCCTGGAACTGGGTCAAGGCTGTTTTGAGTTTGTTTTCTCTTAAGGAAGCAAGGCAAAACCAGAGGTATCTTTCAAACATGACCTTTCGGGTTGTGCTTGCTATTAGTGAGTTACGAAACATTTATGCGATTACCTCAGGAGTCCTGAATTCCCTTCTGCTTCTCTCCCGTAACAAAATAGACTGCTGGTTTCCATCCTCTGAATCACGTTGATGTTAGATGCTGTATTAAGACTATCTCCCTAATGTCCTACTTGGCAACCCACTTCAGTCAGAGACTCCTCCCACCCTAACCCCCTGCTTCCCCTCAGTTTAGATTCAAATCTCTTTTGCTAGAGCTGCCCAACCTCTACACCAGGGTTTTGTTCAAAAGGCCACCATCAAATCATATCAACCCCCACACTGTGAGCGCAGTGTAGGCTCTACTGCCTGCTCTTGCCAGCCTAAATGTATTTCTCTCTTTCACATGCTATGAGGAGAGCAATGGGATAAAGGTAAATTGAGGGGATGTTCCTTTTGCTCTGTTTTCCCCATGAACAGATACATCTATGTTCCTGTGCCATCAGGAAAAAGCTTTGAACTGGTTGGATCTGAGCTAGCAGCCATCATTTCTGTGTGCTTCAGCAGGCAAGGGGGATATATGGACTTCAATATACTGGTCTTACCCCAGTTTATGATGCTGATATTTTAATAACCATGTCAGGGTGTTAGGCAGAAGACCTTGCTTGGGTGACAGTATCAGTTCTTTATTCTCAGAGCTGCTCCTCAAGCTTCTCTGGAGAGTCAGAGAAGCACTTAGTTCTGGGTCTGTTGCGTTCCTGCTAGTCACAACCGCTCAGAATAATATGCCTGCATATATATAGTGACACACATGTATTCATGTGCATAAATAGCACATACAGCTTATAAAAAGGTGTGATTGTGTGATGAGAAAGTAGCTCTTTAGAGTTGCACGGTGAATACCAGCGGCTTCTAAGCATGACTGAAGTTCCACTATGGGCCTCAGAAATGTCTTTTCTTGACTTCAGGGAGAGTCATACACCTCTTTAGAACAGCATTTGCACTGTGCAGCACTAGAGTAATGGGGGAAAGAAGGAATCTTCTGTCATTTTGCTGTATGCCTTTGCAAATGGTAAGCTAGGAATGGCAATATTTGAACTGTGAGGTCTCATCTGGGCCTGTGAGATTTATCCATATGTGCTCAGAACTGCTCTGGATGAGCAGGCAGTGCTACTGCTTGTCTTGCTGTGATCACTGCTTGGCTCAGCACATCTCTTGCAATTCCCTGCGCTCAGGGAGATGCTCCCTGACAACTCAGGACTCAGGGGGACTGCAACTGAAGAGGCAAGCAGAAACAAAGCAAAGCAAAATGGGCAGGGACACCTAAAATGTCAAGAGAGCTTGCATCTAATCTCAACTATTCCACTAGTGGATTGTGTGGGCCCCAGAAAATCACTTCCTTTCACTGTGCCTCAGTTTCCCTGTTAATTAAATGGAGATAATAATACAACTTCCACAGGATCAATGTGGCGAGACATCAGTCAGTATCTTTAAAGTGCAGTGATACCTGCTGATAAAAGGTGCTGTGGAAAAGCATTGTTAGAAGTCCACAGCGAAACCCCGCAAAACCTCCTGAACTGAGCCCTCTTGTCAACCTGGATATTTTCACTGCCCCTTTGAAGATGAAACTCTGCAGCTTACGCTACTTTGCTCCAATTCAGTAGGTTTTAAGAGGCCACAGGGGGACCTGTTAGAGTTAAAATGGATTGAAATTGTCTTTGAGCCTCTAGAATAATGAGTATTTCCCTTTCTTTACATTTTTGGATCCAGATGAGATGCCGTTCAGTTGCTGTCATTCTGCCAGCGTACACCTTTCTCTTGCATTGAAACCTGCACTCCTAGGGTCAGTCATTTGCAAGCAGATGAATGTGTGTTTTTGGAAGTACATTAAGCAAACGAAACTTAGGGAGGGAATTTTAATTACTTTTAAACTCTGAGCTACATCTTATTCTCCCCATTATAAACCATTTTGATTCTGCATTACACAGATGCTGGCTATTCCTATTATCTGAATCAAGGTGATGATCTTCGTAGTGGCTGGGCACATTTCATGATTATTATTATTTCATATCTCAGCAGTGCCAAAAGGAGAGGAGAGAACATTAAGATGCTTGACTAAGGCCCGATTCCCAGGCCTGGCACAGGCTTTCTGTGTGAACTTTGGCATGCCGCTACGTCGCCTGTCTTTCTGCTTCATTTTCCTCGTCTCTGAAATGACACTTCCCTGCTTTATGGGGTCAGTGCGTTCACTGGCGCAGGCTGGGTCTTACAAATGCTATACAAAGGGAAAGGCTCTGATTCATTCCCAGCTGTATTAGGTGCTGTACAGGTATCCACAGGGTTGTGAGTCCCTGCCTTGCAGGTCTTGCAGGTGGAGGTGATTGTAACCTACCAAAGGTACATGAAGAAGAGGGAAAGGTGCCATTGCTTTTTACCATGGAAGGTGAGACTTTTAACTTAAAAGACCAGGAGGCATTATGATAGGAAGGAGAATGAAGCGCTGCAAAAGGCTGCCTGGAGGCACCATGGGATATCTCTCTCCACACGGCTTGAAGGACAATTTCTATCTGAACTGCCACAGTTGTAAGGGATTCTGATCCTGGATGGGGGGAAAGACTAGATATCTTCTTGGGTGCTTTTCAGCTCTATTTTTAATGCCTGATGACTATGGGGGGTTCCTTCTGGAAGCAGAACTAATAAGACAATGTTTATTCCAATCACCTCTTTCATCTGTGGAATACTAAAATGTTTTAGGGGGAGGTGTTGAGATCCCTTAGGAACCACATGTTTGGCAGGATGCCTGGTAACATAAGTAAACCTTCTGAATAAAGCTGACCCTTGGTAGGCCTTTGGAAATAGCCTGTGGTCTCTCCTCCATCTGCTGTGCTGTTACCTGATCTAAGCTGGCCCTACTTTGAGCAGCGTGTTCGATCAAATGACCTGCAGTGGTCCCTTCCATAGCAAGTTATTGTGTGAGCCTACAATTCACTTTGCTGCTAGGAAGTCTGAGCGGTAATGCAGACTCAGCCCTAACTCTTATATTCACAGAGAACCAAACCAAGGAGATTATGCCTATGCTCTGGAAAGGTAGAAAGGCTGATTAGAAGGAATCTCAGGAGACCACATAATCCAGCTTCCCTGGGACCATCACCAACACTAGACCAGGTCAGTCCCGTTTTTATCAAGCTGAGTCCAAAACTGTAGATCCCATGACCTGATCTGTTCTGCAGCTTGGTTGCTGGAAGAAGGCTTGCCAAAAGTCACTAAGCATGGTATGGTTTTGAGGTTTAACATGAACAAAGTCCACTGCCTTCTCTTAGCCAAAACCCCTCCTTCTTGCAACTTCCCCCTGACTTCCCAGTTCAGATCTAAGATTAGCATTCACAATTCATGCTGAAGGGAATTATTGCCTTCTAGTCAGAGTAGAAGCAGCCCATCTAAGACATCTAGGCTCTTGGCTCACTTCAGCTTGGAAAAACATGGCAGTTCAAGGTCAGGTTAGACAAAGACTTGGGCAACATGGCCTAGTGTGACGTGACCCTGCCCATGGCAGGGGGTCGGAACTGGATGATCTTAAGGTCCTTTCCAACCCAAACCATTCTGTGAGTCTATGAAAATGACAAAAAATAATGTATGCTGCAGTCACCTGTGATGGTCTTGATTTCTTCCTACTTGCCCCAGTGTCCACTTTCTGTATGAGCAATCCAATGCCTGTTGTCCCTGGAGAACGCAGACGCTGACATTTTCTGCCAGCCAAGTCTTCCCACTGCAGTCTCATGGAACATGCCCTCATTGGCAGCAGGTTACAGGCTTCCACCTGCGAGCCGAGGGCTCATGGCAGATGGGTCTGAACTGCAAAGTTTGGTTTTGGATTCAGTTCTGGAACTGAGGCTTTGAGCCGGAGTCAAAAGCAGGGTGGGTTTTTATTGGATTTTTCCTTTTCTCTTCTGCTACACTTTCAGCTGAACCTGGGCTAATTTAGAGCCGAGCTCCCCATTGGCCAGATCTGTGAGTGGAATTTTGCAGGAAGCAACATAAATCTGGGGAAAAATCATTTCCAAACCAAATCAAAGTTGGATGTAACTGAGTAGCTCCCAGGTGAAGCTACTGAGAGCCTGGCGGAGATTCAGTGCAGACATACGTGAATAGGTAAAATACTAAGCTTGCCTTCATCACGTAGTTATCTTGCGTCTGTGCCTAAGATTAAGAGGGGCTAAAAAACTTACTATATTGGAAATTCAAGACTTGTGTGCATCCTTACACTGTGAAATATGAGGCTTGTACAGCTCCCCTCCATTCCTTCCGGTATCCGAGCATGTTTCCCTTTTCCTTGTTTCCCCTTTTTGCAAGGCAGAGGAGAAAACAGCATAGGCCAATTGTGCAAAATCTATTTCAAGTCAGTTCTTTGCTAAGTGCCCAGGCCTTGCCTTTTTTCCTCTAAGTAATTTATAAATAAAAATAAATTCGCACTCTAATATTTGCTTGTGCTTGGATTATATTGGCAGGGATGTGTGAAAATTGCCTGATGGTTGTGATCACCAGCAAAAGCAAAGTTACAGGGAGTAATTACGGATAGTATTATGGAACAGGAGAATAATTTGATCTACAAATTCGATCTAATGCTCTTGTGCAGGGACATATTTCTCTGGAAGAAGAGTTTGTAAAATAAGAGGGGAAAAAATAGTATGGTTGTGAGCTGGGGAAAAGCAATTATTCTCTCATAATATGGGAACACAGTGTGCCTGGCTCAGGAGAGGTATGAAATACAGGAGAAAGAAGGGGCTGCAAGGAGCCTTTATGCATCCCAGCAGGATTACCCAGGAAGGTTATTCAAGATGTGTGGGGAAGACACAAGCTCCTGAGCCCATGGGGTAAAACAGATGTGAAAGGAAGGACATAGAGCACAGTGTGCAAGGAAGGTGTGTTGGCATCTTAATAGAGAACATGAAGGAGGTATAGGATGCATCAGGCCTGCTTGAGGTCTCTGCCTTGTCCTCAATACAGATCAGAGGGAGCAAGAAGATGCCAGGATGTAAGGCAGGGGCGTTTGGCTTTCTGCATCCATCAAGGCTCCCTGCAGGTCTTTGAGAGAAATGCAGAGGAGCAGAATTTCCTACTTTTGCTCTTTTAAGCATCCCTCTGGGATGCAGAAATGCTGCCTCTGACAAAATTTAGGGCCTCTAGTGCCCTCTTGAGATTGACCAAGAACCTCATGCTTTCCACCGCATGCTGACTGCCATTCCCTTCACTTTCTGCATGCAACCCCATAGTCACAGAGAGGCTGGTCTATGGAGAAAGCATCTCCCATCATCTGCTCTTGTCTCAGTTTCACATCTCACGCTTAAAACCAGTGATCTTGTGCTAGCTCTTGTCCCATGAAAATAGATGTGTACGAAGGATTGCAAAATATATAGTGTGAATGGTTGTTGTTATAGTAAATGCATACCACTCCTGCATGACCTCCAGCACTGAGGTTTCAGAGGGCAGCACCTGTCCTAACTCACATCTCTATGCTACAGGCACCTAGAGAAGTGTCCATTCCCCACAGGCTCTCTATCAGGCTAATGGCAATACACAGCTCTGCTCACAGCTAACAAGATTTATACACAGGCTAATGACTACATGTTTTCACTTTAATCAACACACAAATCAACCTTTTATTATTATGGGGGGGGTTAACTTCAATTTAATTTATAATTGAATTATGCTTCAGGCTGTAATTGTTGTTATAATCCACATCTTGAATATAATCCACATCTTGAATTCCGTGTTCACTCTGTGCTTCACCCTAACCTTTTGGTGAGGGGCCCAAGTAGAGCAGTGAGTAAGTCAGTGCATAGTGTTGGGTTCAGCTCTTGCTCTGAGCACTAGAGAAACTCACCTGATGGCTTCAAGCTGATCTGTGCCTTTTCTACATGCTCCTTTCTCCATGTCCCATGCTAGAAATTGCATGATAGGAAGGGAAAAGATCACAGAATCATTTAGGTTGGAAAAAGACCTTTAAGATCATGAGCTTTCAGAAATCTAATTTGGTAGCTGAACATGCTAACCATCTTCTCCCTCCCGCCTGAATTCTGTTCTCCTCATTATGTGTCACCATCCTGCGTGCTGAGCTTTGGCAGGAGATTGTGTGAGCTCTCCTGACCCTGTTCAATGCAAAAGAAGTTAGCTAAGCTGAAAATACTTTTCAGCATAGAGGGCAATAATGCAGAAATAGGCAGACTCACAAGACTTTGCCTGTGCCCTGAAGTTCAGATTGGCCAGAGGCCTGTGGATGTCTACCATCTCCTGAAGTCCATGGGAGTTGGACTTCAGTTATAACTAATGGAATCTCAAAGGCAATGCTCCCTTTAGCGCGTGTAAGGGCAGTGATGTTTCTGAATACACTGTTTTGTTGAGGCACCTCAGTGTTAGACATAAGTAGCTAAAGTGTTGGAATATCATTTTTCTGTATGAGGCATTGAATGATACTTGAGCATCACATTAGTGAAAACGTGTTAAGTAATGAAGCTTTCAGAATATTTTTTACCGGTGGAGATATAGATGAGGCCAGCTCTCAGTGTGGCAGTGATTTAGCATTCTTAGCAAGAACTGCAGAGCTGATGCAGGCAGCCCTGTGCTGCGAGAGCTGGGGGACTGCAAGGCAGGGGCAATTGTGGGCAACTCAGGTCTTGTGTAACCTCATGGAGTTCAACAAGGCCAAGTGCAAGGTCCTGCACTTAGCCTTCAAGGCAATCCCAAACACAAATGCAGGCTAAGCAGAGAATAGATTGAAAGCAGCCCTGAGAAGGACTTGGGGGTGTTGGTTGATGAGAAGCCCAATATGAGCTAGCTTCAGTGTGCACTCACAGCCCAGAAACCAACCATATAATGGGATGCATCAAAAGGAGCGTGACCAGCAGGTTGAGGAGAGGAGATTCTGCCCCTCTACTCTGTTCTCATGAGACCCCACCTGCAGTATTGCATCCAGCTCTGGGGCAACAACACAAGAAGGACAAGTTGTGGTTGCTCCATCCCTGGCAGTGTCCAAGGCCAGGTTGGATGAGCCCTGGGGCAACCTGGTCTAGTGGAAGGTGTCCCTGCCCATGGCAGGGGGGATTGGAATTAGATGAGCTTTAAGGTCCCTTCCAACTCAAACCAGCCTGTGATTCTATGAAATAATGGATGTCTTGAACGTTCAGGCTTCCCAAAGGGCAGTTCCTTTCCAGTTTTGAACCATGAGTAAATTTTACCCAGATGTTATAAGTGGCCTTAAAGCACCATTCTTCAGAGGATCTCTCATTTTTTATTGTACTCAAAGCCATCCTTTCTCATCAGTGGGACAGTGGGCAGTGGCTGCCTGACAGAGCTGGGATTGGCACATGACTCCCTACTGAGTGTACCTTGGTATAATTGTCTTGCGGACTGTGGTAGAAATCAGTTGAGGAGTATTTATAGCATATTTCTGTTCTTTGGGTAAAACCAGCAAATGTGAATACTCTTTAACTGTCTTAGTCTGTAAATTCATACAAAGGAAAATATAAAGTGGAATCAAAGAGAATGACAGACTCCCTGGGAAGTCTCCTAGCCAGGAGATCACTTCCCTTGCTCCCTGCAAATGATTGCTTTATGGGGTGCATTGAAGTCTGATCAAGAGCTCTTGGCTGATACAAACTGATGCTGGCTACAAATGCTGTATGAATGTCTGACAAAAGAAGTGAACAGAAACTGCCCTAAGTATAGCCCCTGGCTGTATATATGTGATGTTGGCTGCTCGATCCTTCTGGGGTACCAGCACAGATACAAAGACCTATCTTCACTGAGCTGGCTGGTGAGCTGCCTTGGGGGGTGCTGAAATGCATTCTGCATCCTGATGCATGGTTAGGAGGGATGGGTTTGGCAGTGCACATCTCCTGGTGGCATATCCCCATTCCCCAAAATAGGACAAATTCCACTCTCTTCAAGGTCCCACAATTTGTTTCAAGACCCAGACCATGAGGGTCAATGGGCCTGGAAAAATCTCCTGTTTTAAGAAAACATGAGGAATTATTTCAACTGAGAGTTGTCCCAACCTTGGGACCTGCCTGGACTTCCCTGGGGGTGCCTGTGGGGGAGTAGTTAGTGGTGGATTTTTTTCCTCACTAGTTACTTCCCTACACTCCCTTATAAGTACTCCTAGTGCACATTAATGCACAATAGTTTATTCCACTCTCAAACCTGCCTCACCTAAAGGCACTTGTGTTTTCTGGCAGGGTATCCATTAGGGAATGAATGAAGGGTAGTTAGTGTGCTATAAAAAATCACACCCTTGCTTATTGCACACTAACTTCACTTTATACGCAGAATATTCCAGAATGAAGAGTGTTTTCACTTTAATCAATGCACAAACTGCCATTTTATTATTATGGTTTATTTTTACCTGATGTAATTTATGATTGAATTATGCTCTAGACTGGAGCATAAAAAATACTTTTATTCCAGTATAACTACTCCCCTTTGGAAGCAGAGTCATTATAATGGAATAAAGTCCATTTTATTCTAGAACAATGTAGTGCTCTCTACCGCCAGCAAAGGCCTGAACGTTGTAATTTATAAAGAGGGAAAAGTAAGGGTGAGAACAGGGGGGAAATTACAGCAAGGATAGTTAACTGATAAAGGTCTTGAGAATACCATGCACGTGAGGACAAAATATAGCCCACAGTGAGGAGCACTAAACATCCACAAACTAAATAAAAATAGTAAAAATGCCTCCTGCCTTCTCCTCATCCATCTTACGGCGTGGTAGAAGGGGTTGCAGGGAAAGGATTGATGTCTCTTGCTGGGAAGTGAATTATTCAAACTCCTGGCTGCAGGGAGCTTCTACAGTTATGAATCCTGGTCTTCTTTGTGGTGTTGCCAAGGCAAAGGTAGCCTCTGGTTCTCCACAGCAAAAGGGCACCCTTGGTGCTGTGTTCCCCCTCCATGACAAAGGCCAGGTCCTTGTCCTCCAGGTCACTATACCAACTTCAGCTGCCTGCGCCATAGGCACCCTGAGGCTAAGGACTAGCTGTGCTGCTGCTCAGGGCTGACCAGTACAACCATATGGGGAATGTATCAATCAAGCATTGATGTGCAAGAGGTTTCCTGGGCAGTCAAAGATTCTGTGCTCTTCTCTGTTGGATCTGTTTTGTTCAATGTGTTTGATATTTATAATAGCAACTCAAAATCCCTCCTCCAGGGCTACCAAGATGCAACCAGGTCCAACTATCCTGCTGAAATCACTAGCAAACTACAGCTTTATCTGGACCTAAACACATGCTTTTTACCCCTTAAACAGTGACGGGTTACTTTAACCACAGGGCAGTTACAGTTAGCTAAATTCAGCTATGAAAGGAAATGTCATCACCTTCAATGTGCATGTGT
>JANHGB010013748.1:14056-37925 GCA_026283785.1 Coracopsis vasa | reverse complement strand
TAAAGAAAGATAGGATCAAAATAATATATTAGTGCAACTAACCAGTGATTAGCTAACCATTGCTTTTGCACTTCTTGGATAAGGGCTCGGTGAGCTTTTAGGATGCAGTGATAAGAGAGAGGTGGATTTATCTCTCCTGTCAATAATTCCCCATGTGGCAATCAATTTGATCTTGCTGAGGTCCAAGACCTGTCCTTCAGAGATTTCATGTGATGAAAAGGAGTGAGAATGCTTTTTCTCCTGTATACTGGGAGGGATGGTATCCTTATCTCATACACTTTACCCATACCCACTCTGGGATCAGAGTGCATGACACCACACTGATCCCAGACACACGGCTCTGCTGTGCTGCTTGCCTTGCTTGGAGAGAGGACAGAGCGGGGAAATACAGTCTGGCTTTCTGCTATCCCATTTTGAAACCCTGGGGTGGGCTGGAACAGGGGACCAGACAGTCACAATTATGTAGACGACTAATATGCTATATGCTAATATGACTATGATGCTGTACCATGAGAGTACTTGACATTTCTGGTAAACTCTGGTGTATGGTTCAAGTGGACTTGCTGGTGTGGTGTGAGCATTTCTCCTGTAACCGCTGCATACACAGCTTGAAGAACAGCCCAGTCAGGCTGCAGCGCCAAGACATCCCATCTCACAGCACCAGGGAGGGCTATCCCCAAGCTGACTATGTGGCTCCCTCGCTGACCCCACACATCTTCCAGAGGTGTGGAAAAGTCTGTCAAGATCATGCATGTCTTGTCCTGGTGTTGCCACCAACACTGACACTAAGACAGCAAGATCATCTGACAACTGCCTGACTTGTTTCAGCTCAGCTTTTATTTCCAGGCACGGGCATCCTGCACAGGCAGCATGTGTGCAGAGTGATAAGGGCCTTTAGAGAAGCCCCAGAGAGATATGGACTGGTGTTCACTCCACGGTGGCTGTATAACTAGAGGTGGGCACGAGGGTGGCAAAGGGAATTTATGTGATATGTCAGCTAGATACAATATCCTTCAAAATATATTGTCTGTTTCCTGAGCAGGGGTTAGTGTGAGTCATAAAACTCTTGGCTACATATAAGGAAAATAAGTATTAAAAGATTTAGGTATAAATTTTGGCTGGATCAAATAAATCCAGCTGCTTCTGATAGGCAGGCTCTGCCGTGTTTGGGGAAGAGGAGTCTGTGGGATGAGGCCTTAACAGACCTTTCTTTGCACTGCGAGTATACTAAAAGCTGTGACTCCAGCAGTGACCTGCTCCTCAGCCTGGGGGAGGCTGAGCATCCCAGAGGTGGCAGCATCTGGCAGAGCTGTTTATGAGCCGCCTGTACATCCTTCATATGACCTTGCAGGATGGGCAGACAGTACCAATCTCAGATGAAGTCTCCTTCCCGGGAACGTGTGGCAGCTTTGGAAAGCCAGCAAACCTCCTGCCTGGCTGCAGGCACTGCTTCAGCTACTTAAGTCCAAGTGGGGAAGGCTCTGCCAGTTTTGCCTGCTTTTGAGCACTCCTCTTTGGCTATTGTTGTTCCTATTTTCTTTACACATCTATTAGCTCTACCCAGGCCCATTAAATGGCTATTAGGCTGCCCATTAGCAGATGTTGTTGACGGTATCACACAGAGGGCTCAGCATGGGCTCCTTCTTTGTAAAAGGCAAGGAGAGAGAGGTGGGTCAGGGAGCTTGGACCAGGACTGCAGCGTCAAAGGAAAGGGGTAAGGAGAAAAGACACTTTCACTACTAATTGCCCTTCACACAAGAGGGAGAGGGCTCTTGGAGGGTACATGTGCGAGATAAGGTAATTGGAAATAAGGCTGAACTAAACCCAGGGTTTAAACTAAACCTGGATCAAGGCTGTTTGCTCACACAGCAGTGGAAGGACCGATTCCCTCACATAATGGCTGCCATGAGGTTCTCTGCCTCACTTTGATAATATTTATAATTTATAATTGCGAAATTATAATAACATCACCTCAGAAATGCAATTTAAAAGAATATGAACCAGAATAACTGTTTGTGGCATGGGGAGCTCCTGGACAAAACACGAGAAGCATCTAAAAGCTGACACTCCAGAACACAGGCTCTGCCTACCCGCCAGGCAACTGGCTCAACATATTCAGGGCTGTGCTGGGCTCTTTGCAACACTGGGACTAATCCAAGGCCGGGGCTGGCATTGGGACAGCTTTCATCATGAGCACAAATCATGCAATTATCCCAGCCTCCATATTTCAGCTCACTTGGAATCAGTTGGGTCCTCACTGCGGGCGTCCTTGAAGGCAGAGCAAGCTCTCCTTCCTTACAGCCCATTGCAAGGCAAAGATCTCCATTGCCTAGGGTTGGAGATGCAGGTTTGAATGGGCTTATGAGGGGACAGCAGCAGTGTCCTCAAGCAGGTGAGTAACAATAATGCTTCCACATTGTAAAAGCCACACAAATACTCCTGTGTGACTGAGAAAATACCGAGTGGATTTATATCAAGAAGCTCTTGCCAATACCCCTGATCCTACCCTGCAGCATCCTCTTCAGTTCCAGTTATCTTTCCCTAATACGCATATGTGCACACACACACACATGCAGGGTTTTGCCAAGGCACCCTCTGTCCTGACCCTCTTTTCTGGCAGCTCTAGTGGTTCTGGGTATCCCCGAAGTCTGAGCAGAGTCAGGCAATCATGCTGAATTGTGTTTAGCAGAGCCAGGTTATTGTGATGCTGAAAAATGAGGACAAGATTGAGGCCATCAAGCTCATTTTTATTGTTCGTTGGAACTCCAGATGTGAAAGCTAATGGATTTGGATTGGTTGCTAGCAGCAAAGCCTCATCAAAGATCTTTTTTTTCCTAAGGGCATTCAGCGCAATTCACTGATTGATTGGAGGCTTCAGACAGTTTGAATTTGGATCTGTGTTTGGGCTGGATCAGGAGCTCACGAGGAAATCCAGCCTGCTGCCTTCAGGCTGGTGCAGAAACACTGCAGCCTCAGTCCTAGCAGCCTGGGAAGCTCTCAATGAAGATAAGAGATGGTTCTGCAGGCTTGCTTTGTTACCTTGTTGGATTTAAGCAATGCGGGGAAGAGGAAGACAGACAAATCTCAGGACTAGCCAAAAGGGTTTCCCCAATACAAGCTTTTCTTATGAGGCAAAGGTACAGAAATGATCTTATACAGGGGACAGTATAGCCTTTAGGGAGAGGAGTATAGCAAAATACAGAGAAGTGTCCTCTGCTGGGAAGGTGGAGTTGGCTCTGAGGAGGAGATGCTAAGATGCCTTGAAGATGCTGAGGGCTATGCACAGGAGGCATGAAGGTTTAGGTAGGTCAGATGGGCCAGAGGTAGGTATCAGGATGGATTCTGTCTGAGATGAGAAGGGTTTGTGGGAGTCACAAAGTATCTCGCTGTGACTCTGGAGAAACAGATGCTGTTTCTGATTATACTTTTACAACTTTTGCTAGGAGTCCTTCATTCTTCATCAGGAAGCCAGATGAGTTACAGAGCTGCGTGTGCCTGTCAGGTGCCTGCTGCTGCCATGCCAGCTTGTCTTCTGTTGGCATTCGTTTGGGTAGTTTGCTTCTTTGTCTGCCACACAAGTAGTTAATCACATGGAGAACCTAATTAGGTGGTAACGAACCCAGGTGTCTTACTTCTCTCAGTGTAATAGGACATCTGCCACTGCTCCAAGAGCACTTTACAATGACTGACTAACAATGGCTGTAATGTATGGTCATGAAGAGAGAACAGCTTCCTTTAGTGTCTCAGCTAGGACGGGGTTAGTTGGGAAGCCTGAATTTCCAGTCACTTCTCCCTGTGCTGAAAAGGATGTGAGTGCCTAGCTCCCAGGCCTTTCCCAATCCTGAATGGTTCAGGTATGAGAGGTGAGCTACTGGGAAGCACAGGGTTTCATATGGGACAGGACTAGTGATCACTGGCTGAGAAAAACCTTACCTTGTCAAAATGCTTTGGACACATTTGTTCCAACAGAGTGAACTTAGTTTATCTGAATTTACCTTTGATCATGTCTTAACAGCCCCAGGATCAGATTTACTGCATAGTCCAACCATACCCTATGTCACCTAATTCTGGCCTGCTGCTTGTGCAGGACTGCTGGATGCTGCCTGGTCCCTTGTTGTGGCCAAATCTTGCTGTATGTACTGTGTTCTCAGTAAGATGGAGCAAATCGTTCACAGCTAATAATCCAGCAAATGCATTTCACTTCTCCCTCTGTCTGAGGAAGGAGATTGTAATATTCTCAAAGCAGTACCTTCAGCCTTTATCTGCAAACGCATTAGTTCTCCAGCTTCTGTTTAATTCAAGCGGTGTCACCGTGTTGTGGCTGGGTGACAGTCACATTAGGTTGCCTTTGCCCCTACTTTCCGTGTCCCTCTCCACTCAACTAGAGAAGTACAAGTCTGGCTTCCACAGGAAAAAACCCAACAGTTCCATTTTGCATTTCTTTCTGTCTTTCCATACATTAAGGTAGCCTTTGTGTCCCCAGAGCAGAGCTGGGAGCTGAACCTTCCCTTGTGTGGTCACAAGAGGCCCCAGCAAATAACCAAAGCTAGTGCTTGAGAAGGCAACATCAATTCCAATTGTGTGGCATTACACCATGACAAGGTGTAGGATGTTTCTTCCTGACCCAAGCTGCTGATCAACAAAAGCCCTGAAGCATGAGGATTAATAAGTCTACCAACATCTATCTTAACTACCGTAATTGAGAAAGCTGTTTCTATTCGTACTACTGTCTACTTCCATCTTTTCTGGAATGAGCTGAACCATATCACTCTAACTGAACACGATACAAATCCGGTTAGCAAATCCATAGCTCCTTCCCTAACCACATGCAAATATTTAGTCCTTATCTTGCTGACAAAAGTGCTGTGGAAGGAGAAGTACAATGGGGTGTACTCTGTGTGTGTACCACCCCCAGGCAAGGAAGGAATTCTGCGGCATGCTTCAATGAGATGTTTGAAATCCCTCTTGTTTAAATTGTCCCAAATTTGTTGGTGCTTAATCAAAGTTAAGCCACATTCTAGGCTTTTCTCCTTGCTTTTCAGCAACTAAGGAAATTTCACGCTCATGAAGCTCAGTGACTAATAGCAGTTAATAGTGTAGCAGCAGATGGCATACGAGCTCTCTTAGCTTCTACTCTGGCTGCTCCAATGCCCCCCACAAAGCAGTCCTGCTGTTTCCATGCAGAGCCCCACATCCAGCTCTTCCCTGCCTTGCTGTCCTCCAGTATGTCCCAACCCAGGGCTCCCCATGCCATTGCTGCCAGTGCCCCCTTAGGGCTCCCCAGACCAGCTCTGCCACTGCCCCCCTCCTGCCCTGCAGCACCCCTTGCTAATCTCCCTTTGTTTTCCTTGGCTCACTTACTACTTGCCAAGACACTTCAGCGTACAGTGTGATTATTACTGAAGGTACTGGCAAAGGCCCCTCATCAGCTATTCTGGCTTTGTGTCTACAGAACCAGCAAATGATAAGGTCTCTCCTATTTCATAAACATAAATGTCACGGGTCTTACTCTGCGGCTCTTCTGAACTCCGCATTACTTTGAAACCAATGGGAGCTCTGCGCGCAAAGCAGCTCCCGAATAATCGCAGACTGTCAGCTCTGTAATGCCACAAAATATTCCATGTGTGCAAATATTTGGATTATTATTTATTGGGTGTCAACAAAGTGCAAATATCAACTTGCCCCAGAGATGCGTTATAACTTCCCAGGGTGGGAGGATGGGGGGAGAGCACTGCATGATCATAAAATAGCCACATGCCTGATACCAGAGCTGAATGCTTCTGATAATACCCGCAGCTTTTCAAGTCCTTTCCATCAAAGGATTTAAAGAGTGTTCGTGAATTAAGGCTGACATTTTCATTTAGAGGTGGAGGCGGCACAGCTCTAATTTGAGGCACTCTGGATCTGATTTCCAGAAAAGCTGCTCTCCATAGTTTCCATTCAAAATTGGAAGCCTTGGGCAATATTAACTCACGAAGCAACCTCTTTGAGACCTGTAGGGACTTGTGCTCTAACCAGTCTGCTCTTACTCCTCTTCCACTGACCAGTGTTGTTTAACCACACCTTTCCAGAAGGTTATAAAAGGCCATTGAGGTTTTGGTTGTGTATTGCTTGATGGAGTTGGATGCTGAAACCACCTGAAACTCTAGGTTCTGCTTCCTGCAACTAGTATTTTCCTCATGAGCTTGCTAAGCATTGCTGGCTTTGCCTCAGAGTTTGCAAACTCACAACATTGCTAGAGAAGGTGATTTACAAGTCAGTGACAGATGCAGTTGGGCAACCCAATTGTCTTGGCTCACAGATTTGGATTCCCATCCCAGAACCTTCTTTCATGGCAGGTGACGCTTGTTGATCCGTGAGATTAGTTTTTCACTTCTTATTCTTGATGCGAGACAATGAGATGTGAATATGAAAGCAAATATCAGCTATGCTGAGGAGAATTTGACCTTTCTATTCTTATCAGTTGCAAGCTGATTTTGAGATTGCTCTCTTTCTCTTTTAAACTTCTGGCATTTTCTATATCCAGAAGGAAATATTTTATTAGAAAGATTAGTGCCTTGGATGCCTTGTGGCATCCTCCAGCCAGCAACAAAGCACACCACAAATTAAAAATGGAGAGGACCAGCCCCCCAGGGAACAAAGAAATGGAACCAGTGGGAATTCTTCTACTTAACTTCTTCAGGGTCTGCATGATTTTTCAGTGTCTGGACTGTTACTGATTCTTATAGCTTTATGTCTTCAGGCCCTGCTGTCTGTCATGTGTAATGCACATCATACTCCGTTGGCGAGCAAAGAGCTTCAGTTAATATCGGAAGCTCCCACAGACTCTTAGCTAAACCCATAGCATCACAAGACTCAGAACTACTTAGCTGAAAGTCCAGGAGTTTCATTGGTGAGAGGAAGATCCCTAATGTATCTGCCCTGGAAGGTAAGGGATATAACAGATTCAAGCTATTATTCAGAGTTTATGCAGCAGATCTTGTGTGTACTCCTTGCCTGTTTCAGTGCAAAGTCAGGATTTGGAGCAGGGGGACACCAATGACCAGTTCCCATGTCCCAGCTGATCCCAGACTGTATCCTCTAATGAAAAGGAATAACAGCTCTAAACCTGGTAACTTAACCTCTCCACTCTATTTCATAGTGGATATTTATACCTTGAGTACCACTTTATGTTCTCTTAATACTAGGCCAAAACTAAACCCATCATTGTCATCTTCATGGTGTAGGGTAATGAAAGAGTGCAACTAATGGAAGGATAAACTGAAAGTTTGCTGTAGCCTTATGCATTTCCTGCGATGTCATGGCTTAGTGAGTAAAGAGGTGAAAAATAATTCAATGTAGCTTGGAGCCCAGCCAAACAGACAGAAGACCTGAGAAGATAGATAACGGCACAGGGAGATACCACAGGAAGAGATTTCCAGGACTGGCTTTACTACCTCTCTTGCATGGTAAGTTTCCCCCTTTTCCATTTTGTCTCATGGAGATGGGAAAAGGATTTTCAGTGTGCATGAAATGTGCAGCATTACAAATTTTGGATTTTGGTGGTGACTGAAAAGTAATGCTATAATGTAAGTAGTCATAATAATAATAATTAGCATTATTATTCCGAGTAAAGAGTAATTTTTCTCAGCAGGCGACGTCAGCCACGCTGTACTCAATCTCTCTTAAGGGATTCCAGGAAATTGCCTCAAATTCCTTCACTCTTGCTTCCATTTTTGTATTGAACACTGCTCAGGAAGTACACAATTGCAACCATACCTGTATTTTTAACCCTTAGACATAGATGGCACAACATATTCAGGGGTAAGGTAAAGTAGTCTTTCCCTTCATGTGCCATTTCACTGCCTGCCCTCGTTCTGGGCATGCTTTCCAGCTGGTCCAGCCCTTTCATTACTGCTTCTATCCACACAGGTCTGTTGTGGCTGGTAGATGGCCCCCCTTTTTCCATCCAAGCATTCATGGTAATGTTCTTATACAGATTAAAGCACAGTGACACTACCAGTCTAAATGCCCACATGGCCCTGCCTATAAGCTCTGTTGGGAATGTTTTGCTATGAAATCTGTGAAAAAGGCAGCATCTGACTGCCTTTTCCTTGGGGTTGCAGCCAGGAGGCATCAGAGATCTAGAGCAAATCTTCATTGCACATGGGCTACAGCCAGCCTAAAACCTGGGAGCAAAGCAGACACAAGGGAAAATGAGAGATATGGCCTAGGCAAGAGTTTATGTGTATGTGTACAATGCTCTTTGAGAGCTGGTATCAAGTCTACAAACTTAAAGCCTATTATCCCCTGGGAACATCACTAGGTATGTTGTTGTGACTTGATCCAGGTATTTGAGAAAGCCATGAAAGAAAGCAATGCCATTATTTTTGAGCCACAACTAATCTATCAATAAAATAGAGGTTGTAGAGGAAAATTCCCTTCGAGGAACAACAAGGATCATCATTTAGGCATAACTAAAGACCTTAAATGGAACAACTTGAAACACAACATCTTAAAATAGAATATCTTTAAATAGAAAAAAACCCAGATAAATAAGCCAATGCCAGGCTTTTCAAGGAACTGTATGAAAAACAGGCAAGGATATAGAAATTATTTCTTCGGGATGTGCTTCTAGCCTCCGGGGATCAACAATTTATGGACTACCTGTGTCAGATATTGTTCAGCCCACTAAACAGATACTCCATATGGTTTAGTTCCACTTGAAGTACTTTTTTAATCTCTCTTATGGTGGCTTTTCTGCCCAACATAGGATAAGATCCTTCCTCTGCAACTTCACACCTCTCAGTTTATTTGTTGTGGCTAGTTAACAGATCCCCGGTGTCTCACCAGCCTTGGGAAATAGACAAAGCCAGAAACCATTGTTTTCCTCAAGTGAAATGTAAGCCTGATTAGCATTCTGGAAATCCAAGTTGGGGATTCTTTTTATTGTCCCCATCCTCTGTTACATGTGCCAGGTACCTCTGGGGATGCTGCTGGACAACACTCTATTCTTTCTCCGGGCTATTGACTATATGCCAAATAAGATTTCTCTCCAATCGAACACTTCTGAAGATTTAGACACTGTCTCTATCACAACTGGTGGTGTCTAGTAAAACAACTCAGTTCATTTGCTATACCCTTGGCTGGGTCACTGGGGAAGTCGACTGTGTGGGACTATTAACACCTCATAAAAAACACTTTCTTAGCTTTAAAACAGTCTGCACTGAAACATCAGCAGCACAGTGCTGGGCTGCCTGAAGGCTGCTGTTGTGAGCAGTGTGCTGCTGACCCTCTGCAAAACAAAAGGAAGAGACAGCATCTAAAAGGAAAAGCTTCAGTGAAGTACTGAAAACCTCTTGTGGAGGCATGAGGGGTTTCCATGGCCTTGACAAACCAGTGGCACACTAGCTACACCTGCACTTACAGAGAATAGCATGCTAAGCTCATCACCTCCTAAATTTTATGTCCTGATCTATCAAGTTTAATGACAGCAAAGATGATTATTTGCATAATAATGTGGCCTATAGAAATGAAGTAATTCTCTGTCTACTGTAGGATGATACTCTTCCTTCATATTGTTCAATAAATATCTGGCCTTGATCCTCTAGCACAGGCTGGGGTTGTGCTGCAAATAATGTTAACTCCATTGAGTGCAGTGGAGCTTTGCTGAATTAAGGGACGTGGGCATCAGTTCCCAAGGCCATGAGAGCTTGCATTAGTTTACCTGAAAGTTGGAGGGTTATTGTGTCTCCACAGAGATCTGTCAGCTGTACAGTTAGCCCTGCTCATTACCAAACTGTCTTTGTGACCAACAGCCATAGTGCAGCACAGCTTTCAGTGCTGCCATCTGAACGCTTGGGTATTTTGGGGGGTACTCTCAGTAAGATCCATCTTGCGCTGGCTTCATTGTTTGTTGAAAGCCAACATGGGGATTTCTGCATGTGATGTTATTAAATCACTATTTCTGTGAAGGCTGAGCTTTAACCTGCAAGGTTGGGAATGTGTAAGGTAACACTGACCTGTGTTTAGGGTAATAGTGTAACTCGTGAAGATGGGAGCTATGTTCCTTTGATTCTTTCCAAACTTATCAATTGAAATGGCATGTTTCTGAGTGTGACAGGAAGCCTTTATTCATACAGTGTGGAAGTCACCCTGTACCTTTGCTGGGTTCTAGGAGTTGCTGCTTCTGTGGACATTGGTGGTGGTTGGAGGGTAATCTGTTTTCATTCCTATACTGACTACCAAAAGATTGCTGAGATATCAGATCAAGAGTCTTCATCAGACCTGTGTTACCTGACAAGGTCCAGCAGCAGAAATACAGACCCAGAAGGTATAGGAAAAGCAGAGGAGAGAGCACAGGAGGTTTAGGCTCCCTGGTTTAGCTCTCCATCAATACTTCCTTCATTTGTATAACTTCCCCTGCGAAAACACACAAAGCAGCTATGAGTTACTTCTCACTATGTGCTAGTTAACACGATACTCCCTTTTTTCTATGGTCTAATATAAACAACACATAAATGTATGTTTCTGTCTCAAGTATTTGCTGTCAGTTGCATTTACATGACCAATTATGTCCAAGTCCTGTCTACGCTACAGTTAGCAATGTTGTTCTTTTAATAGGTGCCAAGGAACCCTGGTGAAAATAGCCTTCAAAATGCTGAAAGCTGCTGCAAGACCAAAGGCAACCATCTTCTCCCTGTCCTGTTGATAAGGAGAAAAAGGCTTTTGTTACAAGACAGATTCACTGGGATATATTCTCCAGCAATAAGGGCAGAGACTCACTAGAGCAGATCATGTAGGGAGGGAGCAGTCTCCACCATTGGTGTTTTCTTGAGAATGTTGGACAAGTAGGGTAAGAATGGTTAGGACCTCAGAAGGAACTATGATGTTGTGACGTCCCTTTCAGCCTCGTTCGTTATCTATGGCACTATATGTATACACATCCCACTTCTCAGTTTATTCCTAGTTTTTTTCTTTCTTTCTTACTTCTATTGCCTCCTTGCTGCTCAGTCTGAGTCTGGCCAGCCCTGAAAATGGAGTTATTTCCTGGGCTGAAGCCATGTTAACAGCAAACTGTCCTTGTAATAGGAGAGAGCCAGTGGGAAGGAACAAGAGTGAAGAAGCCAGATGTTGTCTCAAGCCAATGATATGAGCCAATATCCACTGGCTGCGAGCGTGAGCTGTCCATGTGTCCTGCCTGCAGCATCAGGCAGAAGCTTCTGTTGCCTTCCACCCCCTTGGGCATGCTTGCCACAGCTGTCACAAATCCAGCGCAAACCTTAACACATACTACAGTAGAGCGGCTGTTTCACATTAAACTGCCTCTTCTGTGCAGCATGGGGGGCTATTTTGGGGGTGGATCCTCAGCTCCACTCTACCCCAGCTGTGGGGTTGTCCCTCAAGGGCAGTTACCAATAAACCAGGAAGGCTGGTTCTTTTGTCTGCTGGGGAAGATGAAAATGGACCCAGTGCATGGAAACCAGCTGGGATGAGAGCAGAATTGGCCCAAGCAGCTATGGCTTAAAAGAAGAAGCAGCATGGAGAAAAAGTGGTGGGAGGGAGTAGGAGAGGGAAGAAGAACTGGAGAAGGGAGATAGTTGTGTATATAGAAGAGTGAGGAATGAGCACCAGCTCCGTCTCCTATTTCTGAGTGATTTTGACAGTGAGGTGCCATGGCCTTCACTGACCTCAGCTCTTATTGTCCTGGGCTTGATGTGACCTTCTTGCTTCCTTGGTTTAAAACATCTTTTATTCTATCAGTGGCCTTTTCCTTCTCCCCACCCCCAGCTCATTTTTCCTTTTGCAGCATGTTAATGAGTAAAGTGCTTATGCAAATGAGAGGCAGAAACAATTGCTTTGAATAAGGAAGGAAATTGTCAGGGTAGAGACAGAACCCAGCTTCACTCCAGTGAGTGCGTCTCTACTATGGCTCTCATGACCGCCCTGTTGCTTTACGTTACCACTGAAATCACAACATTTGTTTCTAATTTATGTGCCATAATATTAAGACTGATGCCTGACTTTTTGGTAATACTTTTATATTGTTTCATATGCCTATAGAATTGTATAAGCGTTAGCACCAATTTTCATTTAGTCGCTGTACAAAGATAACCCAAAGGGGAGAAGGGTTTCATCTCTCCCTAGCTTGCTATCTCTATGCAAATTTTGTGTCCATTTCTAATTGTTCATTTAGAAAAGGGATTTTATGCTGTTTTATCACCCACCCTTTGTGTGGTTGCAGTCATACTAACATAAAAGTGCTGGAAAATTGTGTAGCTTAGTCAAACTGGACTATTACTTGTATGCAAATAGAAATGAGCCTGCCTTAAGGGGCTGTTCTGTTCTTTTCCAGCATTAAAGCAATGTATATGCTAGTGTGAGCAAATATTTAGAAATGTCAGAGGAGTTCTGGTTAGTATTGTCCCATTTTAGCAGAGAAAAACCTTGAGGATGTTTGCTGCAGACATCGCAGGATACAGATATGAATTCTTTAAGAAAGGTTTTCCTTTGTCCAAGATGTTAACTAGTTCCTGAAATTAAATGTGATTTTATCAATACTTGTTTAGGGAAAAGGGCAGGTGGGAAAAGTAAAATGTTTCTTATGATGCTGAGAAGAGCTAGCAGAGCACAGGGTAGTGTCTAAGTAAATCAGGGCCCATTTGTTTTCACTTGACTTCAGGCGTTAGCTGTATAGCTCACAACATGGATAGAGGGACACTTCTTTCTTTCTACAGTAAGGTGTCTCAAGCACCTTCTGGCTGCCTGGATGACAGAAACAGTCTGAAGCTGTGAGGTAAGAACAGGCTTTACTTCAGGACAAGAGAAATGTTGTCTTCAGCAACTTCCTCAACACTTTCCCATCCAGTATCTCAACAGTAAAATCCGGGGCAACCCAATGCATCTTTTATATGAGGGCTTGTGAAAAACAATTTATGGCTCTCATGTAGCTCCTGCCCTCCACATTCTATAGCATCCAACGCAGAACTATGCCTATAGATGAGTATAAAAGGGCAGAAGTAATGCCTTGAGGTTTATTCAGAGTCTCACCCCTTCCCAAAAACTCTTTCTTTATTGCCATCATTTGAATTTTGCTTTATTGTCTCATATAAAAATGTAATTCATCCACTTCTTCAGCTTTCCAGGGCAGATGAGACCTGAATATCTAATGTAAACCTTAGTTCTATGAAGCCAAAGAAGCTTAGTCTCCTGCAGATTTGTGTCTCAAGACTGTGCCTCAGTGTAGATCTTCCAATGTTTTTTAAGAGGCAAGCACACGCAAGAGCTGTTCTGTCCATAGAGACATCAAAAGGTCCTCTTCTACCTGTCTGGCTTTTTTGCACAAACTACTTGGAGCTTAGTATCTTTAGGACTTGTTTTCCTCTGCCAAACTAGGTTGAAACTGGTTGATTGACTCAATGACTGTTAGGAGAGACAAACGGATAGTATGATACACAGTCCAAAGAATATGAGGATAGAATTAAGCACAAATAGGTGCTGTTTGCAGGTGAGCACGATCATTTGCCATCAGTCACCTCTTCTGGTGGGGAGCGCCTTAGGATCTTTGGGATGGAAGCATGCGGAGAGGTTGTGCTGGTAGGATACGCAAGAGTGCAGAGGATACGCTGCAGGGTTACTTTGCAGTCCTCATTGCCTAGGAGACCATAGCCTTACACGTGAAGTGGGTGCTCACCAGTGGGTGATGCACACTGGATCTTGCTTGGAATTTAGGGTTTGTTTAATCAATTAGTGTCTTGTTTAAATATAGTTTTAAGGCTAAGCCGTTTTGTCCTGTTGCTCCTTAACCAGGCTACATACACTTGGTCTTTGTAGCCTATTCACCTCTGTGTTGCCCATCTGATGTTATATGTCTCCAGTGACAGCTAGGATTTTAAACCTTTTCCTTTGGCTGCCTTAATGAGGTTGCTGCAAAGAGTTTGCTGATAAGCCTTTTGATTTTTGTCTTTACTTTCCATGCTTTAGACGATTCAGGCCTTTTGAATACAGCCACTAGCACCTGGAAAGAGGCCACCAGCACTTGGGGGTTGACAACGTTATTAATGCAGTCATTATTTGTGTGAACAGGCTCCTGGCTCATGTGATGCATATGGATTCCCAGTGTTTCAAAGGAGATGGAAATACCTGCTGTATGCAGATAAACCACCCCCTCCCGCCCTTTCCTAACCAACAATGCCCACCCCTCAAACCTGGCCCTCTCCAGTAACCCTTTTGATGAGCAATGAGTATCTGCTTAAGGGCCCCTTTGTGAAACACTTAAGGCTTTACAGCAGTGCGAGGCTAACAGTGTGTAGAATAATTTAAGGAGGAATTGGAAATTATTCATCTGGGTTGATTCATAATAAGAATTCCTCAGATTTGAAGGAGTGGGAAAGAGGAGTGAAAAAATAATGGAAAAAAAAAAAGAAGAAAAAAGAGAAAAATACCCTGTTTTCAGTTCAGACCAAAAAAAGTTTCAGTTTGAAACTGGTTTTGTGGTCTGTTTTCCATTTTTTGGTGCTTTTAAAAATTATTTCCCTTTTTAAGAGTGTGTGACAGTCTATAGCTGTGTAGGCCCATTTTTAAAAGAACCAAAGGAAGCTGGGAAGATAAAACTAATCACAGGCAGGGACGTAAGTGGGCTGACCTTTCCAACCCTAACTATTCTATGATTCTATAAATGCAGTCCAGTTCTGCCAAAGTGAAAACATCACAATCCAACCAGCTACTTTCCTTGGGAAGAGAACTAACTTTCTAGAGAGGAAAAAAAGCTGTGTCAAATCTCATTTAGTTTGGACTTCAGGAAGGTGATACCACATGGGAAATTACTAGTGAAGTCTGGAGAAGACAGGGATTAGGAATCAAATTGCAAGGAAGGAGTGTGTTGATGAAATTAGCTGATGAAACAAAACTAAGGGACTTTCAAGACAAAAGAAGATAACGTGAAGGAAGCATTGGGTGACCTTGAGGATAATAGAAGCAGGAGGAAATTAGATAGTGCCGAGTGAAAGGTTACATTCTTGGGATTAACATGAGAATTTCTGCTCTGTGCCAGAATAAATAAATTCATAAATTGGAAATGACAGAAAGGGGGAAAGGACCAAGGTATTAGTCATCCTGTGATCAGCTGGTACCACTGTGAGCCACCTCTGGGATGCAGGTGAGAAACAAGCAAATGCAATCTTAGGATGAGAAGGATTTCTGAGACAGACAGGGAATTTTTAGTGTCATTGAATGAGGCTTTGCTGAGGTATTATCTGGAACATTGTCTTCAGCACCAGTAAGTCATGTGCCTAGCTGAGCTCCAGCAGGAATGGATGCTGAAAAAGGCTGGGGGGTGTCCTGGAGAATGGAGAGCCTGTCATATGTGAGGAGACTACAAAAGTGCCCCACTTGTCTAACAAAACAAAGGCTGAGAAGGGATATGATTTTTCTCTATAAACACGTTAAGGGGATAAACGTCAAGTAGGGAGAAGAGCTATTTAAGCTAAAAGACAATGTTGGCACAAGAGCAAGTAAGTATAAACTGGCCATGAATAAAAATATACAGAAAATTAGGGGAGAGTGACTAACTACCAATGGGTAGTTAGAATGGGGCTCTAGAGCAGCCTAGGCAACTGGTACAGATGAGGCCTGTATTTACAAAGCTGGAAGGAGGCATGAGGAGTGCTATTGCCCCCATTAGCGACGGGTGAGCACTCCCACAGGTTAAAGCTTCTCCCTCTTTCTCTGTGCCCCCACCACGTTACGATTAGGGCTTGACTCCTCTTGCTATAGTGGAGGCAAATGCTTTAACTGTATCTGGGATGTTGTTTGATCAGTTGAGAAAGCTGTTTATCTAATATGGCACCTGCAATAGGAGGAGATTGACTTCTGTATCTCTGTAGTATGATGTTCTGAAGTCTCTTCCATCTGCAGGATGGAAATAAATTGTCAAGATTTTCTCCTTTAGTGCTACATTGCAACTTCATTGCAGCAAATAGGGAGTTGCATGACAAAACTAGCTACATTTTGGAGAGATGTATTTACCTCTGTGCTTCATTCTTTCCCTCCTTTTTACCTCTGAGCAGCATTTGACCTTTTCTTTGACAATGGGGAGATCAACACTGCCACTTTATGGGTTTCTTGAGAGAGCTGTAGCTTCTTCATTGGCAAAAGCTGGTTAGGAGACAGGAATGGTAAGTAAAAAGGTGGGTGAGTTGTTCCTTTTCATTTCCTGCTGACTCGTTGGTCTCTGCATCAAGATATTGCGTGCTCATAAGCAGAGTATTGCTGAACTCTTAAGAATTGCTTTGACTAGTTCAGACTCTATCTATCACATCTGACATTCACTAACATTAGAGTTTTTCAGCTTTCACGCCTCTCAGCCACCAATCCCATTTCAGGGTTGAACATTGCCTTCACTCTTTGCTGCAGGTAAGACCCTGTTTGTGAAAGTCTTTTTGTCTTTGTGGTAGTGATGGAGTAATAGAAGGCAAGGAGCATGAAAAATGTTCAAACTTCAAGCTTTGATTACAGTGAGGAGTACAAGGTGGTGAAATCAGCCTCTAACATTAGACTCAACCTAAGCTGTAATTGCTTGTGTAATTGTGGATGTATTCCCATCCACAGTGCCCCAAACAAGATCTGAGAAGCAGATGGATATGATATGATTTGATATGATTTAGTGATGAATGCTCCATCCCTGGCAGTATTGAAGGCTAGGTTGGACAGAGCCTTAGGTGACATGGTCTAGTGTGAGGTGTCCCTGCCCGTGGCAGGGGGGTGGAACTGGATGATCTTGAGGTCCTTTCCAACCCAAACCATTCTATGATTCTATGATTATATAAAAATGTAAGTACAGAGAGAAGAGCAGATAGAAAGCCCCAAAGTGCTGCTACTTTCTCCTGTGTTGCAACTGTAGTATATTTAAAATATAGTTCAAAGTATGACTTTGGCTTACTGGTACGTAAGAGCCCATCCGGGCCTTAAAAAGTCCTTTGGTGAGTTATTTTATTCCATCTGAAGACTTGAAGAAGTCATTTGCCAGCCCAGACTGCATTTCCTCTTGGATGGTGTGGGTGCAGTCATTAAAAAAGTAGAAAAACCTTTGCAAAGTGCTGACAAACCTGATAATAGTGGTGGTGCTGGCTTAAAGAAAGACTGGGGAAATAGCTATCTGAAGCATATGTGAGTTGGCTGAAGCCTACCTAATGCAGGGGTAGGCTAATCTAATTTTAATCGAGATATGGCTGTAGCTCCTACAGCTGTACCTGAATTAGATATGCATTTGCCAGCTCACATACTGCTAGCTTGTAGCTGCTGTAACACAGAGGTCAGGCCAGGCTGCTAAATCTACCCATGAATCTGCGCACGCTCAGCTCTGTACTGCCATGACTCTGCAACAGAGAGGAGAGAGAATTCAATTTACTGCACAGGTTGTGTCATATACTCAAGGGATTTGGGTATTTCTGTCACTTAGTGGTGCCAGAGCAGGTTTTTTTTGCTGGAGACTCAACTGCTTGCATCTTGCCTACACTTTTCTATCCACAGCACCACAGAGTTAAGGCCAGAATGGACCATTGTGGTCCAGTTCATCTAGCCATGTTCAATAATAGGCAGTCTTAAACCCCATCACCTCTCCCCTCTATCATTTAAATTGTCTGCAGCTCTTAGGAAAATAGCCGGTCTGAATACATGATAGCTGCAGATGGAGAGGCTGCTATAGCTTCTAAGTAATATATTAGGATATTACGTGCAAGTATTTGGCCCTGGGCTTTTCTAGCTTTGCTTAACATGTCTTGTTTCAATCATGCACTCCTTTAAGGTTTTCCTGCAGTCACCTGCGAGGAGAATATATTATGCAGAGGCAGAGTAATCGGGAGTGAGAGGAGAGGAAGAGCTTTATGAAACTAGGAGGCCTGGAACAATTAAATTGCACCGATTGACAGAGCAGGAGAGATGAGTTGACAGGAGAAAGATAACCTGTTTGTAAATGCAGCCCTATTTTATCTTCCCACCAATTAAATTAAGTTCTCTTTGGCCTTCAGATAAAACCCCCCAAACTAAATAAACACTGTTATGCTGCATACATCTTAATACTTCTAATCTTCTGACTAGCAGAGCAAAAAATTAATATCTTCCTGCTTTAGTAAGAGGGAAAACAGATGCCATGGGGAGGAGGAAATGGGAGAGTGTGAGCCACCTTAGGCTTAAATTTGTGTGTCTACACGCGCATGCACACACACACGCACACACGGAATCAAAAATAGCTTTGTGAAAAGATCTTTAAACCTCATTGTCATAATGCACATGAGTCTGCCAAAGAGGAGCGCAGTGAAAATACAGCACATTGACTTTACCTCGGCAACCCAAGGCAAAAGCCTCAGTTTAGCTTTATCAGGTTTGTCCCACTGTAAAACTAAAGGCTCTGCCTTTGCCGTGCTTAAGCTGGAGGGTGAAGCATACACGTTGGCAGCCCTGAGGAAAATCTGTGCCTTTCTCCATGAATCTGTGAGCAAATGAGTTGAGAGCAATGACTTTTCATACTACTGCTGCCTGCATTCCCAGGCAGCTGAAGAAAACCCCTGAGCAATTCCAGTGGCATTGGCAGAGCTGTGTGGTGCAACGCTGCACGCCTGTGGTCTGTGCCCAGCTGGAGTAAAACCAGGGAAGCAGCCTGTGTGATGAACCCAGCACAAGGCCACAGAGGAGAGATGCTCCAGGAGTCCCAATGCAGAAGATGATACTGTGGTTTTAAAATGAAGGATACTGTCAAAGTTTGGGCTTTTCCCAGTTCTCTCAGTTTCTGTCTCCCTTCCATAGTGTGACTGTGCTGCTGCTGTTGAAGTCCAACATCCCCACAGGCAGAAGGGGAAAGGAAGCAGACTGACTTGTATGATCAGAGGGAGGGAGAGAGTTGGGCAGTGGCAAACACACACACGTGCCCATCAGCAAATGTCTCTCTGGCCTCCTTTCCCCCTCCTAACCACAGAGCCCAATGCTCTGCATTACTGACCATGGCTCACAGAACACCAAGGCACTCAAGTTTTTTTGGGGGGTATCAGGAAAAGCTTCTTGCTCTTCCAAGCTCTCAGTCTTGGACTTAGATCTCCAATGGGAGAGATGAGATGTGTTTCTAGCTCATCCCCCTTTGTCTTAAGGGTGCCCTATTCCAATGCAGAGCTTGTATCACAAGGACACGTAGTCAAACAAACACCAGCGTCATGACCTGGCTCGGTCCCTGCTGCGGATGCACAGCCACTGCTAATACACAGAACAGCATGTCAGGCATATAGGGCTGGTTCTCCACTGCCCTGGACTAATGTGGTTAGAGTGGCAGGGGTTTTTCCTCCTCCTGCATCGATGTTGATGACAAACACAATTCACTGTCAACCCACAGCCCCCAGCACTGCTCAGGCAGCGTAAGGACAGCTTACAATTAGAAGTAACCGTCCCCTCAGGATGCTGCCTGCACAAAAGGAGGCGTGGAGGACTGGTGTAGAGCAATAAAGCTGAGCTCCTCTTAGGCACAAGCCTGGAAATAGCTTTATCCTGTTCTTACCTCTCCTCCACTGTGTCATGCACAGAAATGCACCAATTAAAAATCATAATACCCCAGTATCAGTCCGTCCATGCAAGTCTGACAGGGCCAAATGCCCTGCTCATTACTGGGAGCCGAATACAACCATGGATCTGGGATCTGGTTTAGAGTGTTGGACACATCATTTCCCTTTTCTGTGTCAGCTTTCTCAGACATAAATAAGGAATTTACCATCATTCACAATATCCCTTTATTTTGTGTTGCTGAGCATTGTATCTCCTCTGCAAATAGCTGGCACAGTCTAAAGCAACTCTGAGGTTCCTGCACACCACAGTGAGTTGTTTCATGATGCAGAATTGTAAGTACAGATAATAAATGTTGTGCCAGTCTCTTTGAATGCAACTGTCAGACTGGACAGAACTGTGTTTGTTTATTCCCTCTTGTAGAAAAAAGCAAAGTTTGCCTTCATTCAGACTAAATGTCTTCTGATTTCTTTTTATCCTATTATCCTTAACTAGTCTGTCTTGGATCAGACTATTGCCGCTTCAAGTTTTCATATGGAGACACTTTCTGCAGTTCTGAACAAAACCTCTTAATTCCTTTTGGTTTATGTACAATACCTATATTTATTTTTTCTCCTTGAAATGTATTTTCAACATGGACCTGCACTGCAAATCTTAAATTGTGTCCCAAATTCCTAAGCACCTCGACATGTTTGATACATGCATGTTCATAGGTGCAAACTGTCAGAAGAGGAATCATAGAATCATAGAATAGTGAGCGTTGGAAAGGACCTTAAGATCATCCAGTTCCAACTCCCTGTCATGGGAAGGGACACCTCACACTAGACCATGTCACCCAAGGCTCTGTCTATCCTGGACTTGAACACTGCCAAGGATGAAGCATTTAGCACTTCTCTAGGCAATCTTTGCTAGTGCCTCACCACCCTCACAGTAAAGAACTTCTTCCTCATATCTAAGCTGAACTTCACCTCCTTTAGTTTGAACCCATCACCCCTTGTCCTATCACTACAGTCCCTAATGAAGAGTCCCTCTCCAGCATCCTTATAGGTCCGCTTCAGATACTGGAAGCTGCTCTGATGTCTCCACGCAGCCTTCTCTTCTTCAGGCTGAACAGCCCCAATGTTCTCAGCCTGTCTTCATACGGGAGGTGCTCCAGCCCCTGATCATCCTTGTGGCTTCTTCTGGACTTGCTCCAATAGCTCCATGTCGAGGACACCAGAACTGTGCACAGTGCTCCAAGTGTGGTCCCACGAGAGCAGAGTAGAGGGGCAGGAAAATGATGTGTGATGATTTTTAGAAGGACTCTAGATCAGTTTTCTTTTCATTGCCACTGATGATAAAATGCCACTTCCTGACTTCAGGGGAGAAACAGAACTGAGTTTTAATGTTAAAGTGTTTTGAAAATCCACTTACTATGTAAAAAACCCGTAGTAGCAGATCCCCAAGGTGAAGATTTTATTCACACAAGACAGAGAGTTCAGACACAAAATGAACTCTTGACATAAACAAAAGGTATCTCAGATAACTAAAACTAAAAGCTATTTTTACAAAGCTAATTCCCACTGTTTTGTATCTGTCATTTGTTTATTTGCTGTATTTCCCTCCTTTGGACAATAGAACTAACCTAGGGATTTTGTTAATTCTACTTTTCTGTGCCCTTTCAAGCTAAAAAAATGTTTCAATTTTACATAAAAATAGGAAAAAAAGTAAAAGGCAAAAAAGTCTCAATTGAAGAGATCAAAACATCTCTGTCCTCTGTGACATCTACATGGCTCTGCCTCACAACAGAATGGCTGTGGTTCTGTAGGCAGAGGTACCTTGGAAACCCAAAACAGCACAAGCAAATACAGTTCTGTAAGTTGGCTGTACAAGCAAGCATCTTTTTACATGTTCAATTCTAGCATCTAGTTGAGTTGGCTATGGAGTATGTCAACAGAAATGAATCACTGTGTGGAATGCTACGCCATAGATTTGCTGTGCATTAACTGCTCTGTGGCAGCCTTCTTTGTGCTTGCACTCACTTCATTGTAGATGTGATCCTGAAATGGAGGTTACAGTGTGCACTTGGGCAGCTACCACAGGTTAGCTACTGCAGTATTAATCCACTCCAGGTAACTAGAGCAGCCACTGTTGGATGGGAAGGGGTTGAGAAGCAAAGCAACTTCTTCAGGAATAAAGGCAGTATTTATAGGCTGATATCTCTGCTTCTTGTTTCTTTCCCTTCCTCAAGTTTGTATTATAGACCCATAGAATTGTTTAGGTTGGAAAATAGCTTTAAGATCACCAAGTTCAGCTGTTAACCTGGCACTATCAAGTCCACCACTAAGCTATAGAAAAGATCATTCAAATCCTGGAATAGCTGAATGCTTGGAGAAGTATTTCTGCGTTTCATAGAACATAATTAACTCAGGCTTTCTTGACTTTAGTTGGGTCTTTCACATGGGACTGTTCTTCTGTTCAGATGAGCTTTTAAAGCTCTAACCCGCTGCTCTCCTGCTGTGTTTTGTAAAGTCTGAGTCTCAGAATGGAAGCACCCAAAGTCCCAGTGTGGTAACTACTTCCCCTTGTGTGCACCTCTGACCCTGGAGTCATAGAGGCTCAGAGGGGCTGTACATATTTGCCTATGTGGCTGTGGTAGTGAATTCTTACAATGAATGCATCCGGTTTCCTTATGCACTGTGCATCATGAATATGTCTGTCTATTCACACGCACACTGCAGTAAGTTCCTTTTGAGACCACAAATTGTTCTGTTTACACAGAAACCTAAAAATGCTGCACATACGTGCATGTAAGATTATATGAAGCATTTGCATTATTTGCCAAGGAGCATGTTTTATTGCTCAGCACTGTGTGAGCATGCAATAAAGAACTTTGCCTTTTGTGTGATTCAGACCTTTGCCTTCTGCACACATTGATTTCTTTTCGGAGGGGGACATAACATTTACTATTATTCTTACCCATTAATGATACTGGAGAGTATATTTCAGATGCTGCCTCTTCTGTTTCCATTCTGAAATCTGATGATTTTTCTTTAGGAAATAGGGATGGATTTAGTATACTGATTGCAGAACAAAAAGAGGATAAATATGGAGCAGGTGCTGACAGCTTAAATTGGGAGGAGTGGCTGCAAGGTGCAAATAGATTTTCTCATTGCCCATCCTGTGGAGGATGTAGTAACCTTACCTGAAGTGGATAGAAGACTGTTCTGTCCAATTGCAGCTCAATTAGGAGTATAAAAGTGTTCTTCTGCAAGCAGGTAGGGTTTTTTATGAACTGCTGGGTAGCAAGAACAGGATGGAGCTAGTAAAATGGACAGGGAATCTTTTGGGAATTACAGTTTGGGTGCTCTGGTGCTTCTTTTTGTTGATCCTTGGGGCCCCTGATAGCTTTAGAGATGTGATTATACTGGGAGACTATTGCATCTTTGCTGCTGCTGTAAAAGTGTTCTTCTCACCCTCCCCACAATCAGCATTGCAATGATTTCCCTTCTGAGTGCTGTGGGTAAGTGAATTACATGGAATGAGATTTCCTCTTGTCTCTAGATAAAGCTGGGTGACCAAGTGTAAAATTGAGAGAACTTTGCTTTCCCAATCTATCATTGCCCTCCCTTAGTCCTCTCTGTTGCATACCTTTGGGGCCTGATTCACTGCAGTTTAAAATGATGTGAAGACAGTGTAAAAGGGAGACTGCTAGCTCCTTAGTGTGAATTGTGTGTTCCATTGAGGTGGCTGTTGCTTGCTAAAGCTGTGGCCCAAAAGCGCTGCAGGTTATTTCTGCCCTTGTTATTCTTTCTGTTTCAGCAGTGCAGCGGGTCTAATAATGCTTACTCTAAGGGGAAGGCTGAGCCCATAATGTACACAGACAAAACTGCAGTGCATTTGGCTCTTTCTGCAAGGTCCGTGTGCTCCTGGTATCTGCTTCACAGTTGTGTTCAAACTTGTGTCAGTAAACAGCCTCTCTCTGGTTAAAGCAGCTAAGCTTCTGATTGCTGTGAGCTTCTTTAAGATCTGATCCTACCTGCTTTTAAGGCCTGATCCTTCTCCTTAAAGAAGGGCAGTTGGTGGGGTGTACATCACATTAGCAGCTAGGAATAAAAACTGGTTATCTCTCACCCAGTTATTCTAGAGGTCATTGAGCCAACATCAGAAACAGATGAGCTAAAGCTTATAAGGAAAAGTGCCTATGATTGCTGTATGAAGGGAGTAGTAAACATACAGGAGCATTGCGCTCTGGAGTAGTGTGCCAGCTTGCTAAAGGAAGCCTCTGCTTCTGTTAGAGGTAAGTAGAGGCTTGTAAGGAGTTTCTATGTTAGAAGCTTCAGTGGTAAACCCAACCTGTTTCCCCACT
>JANHGB010013748.1:0-13999 GCA_026283785.1 Coracopsis vasa | reverse complement strand
GAAAACTACCCTGAAACAAGTCTTATGCTCTCACCCCAGAGATCAGCTTTTGAGGATGGTGTTTGAGCAGTTCAAACTGGCATGACTGGGGGCAGCAGGTTGTGACCTTTCTGAGTGAAAAGAAGAAAGGTCTGGGAGAAGCACAAGCTTCCCAAACCATCCTTGCTGTCTGAACGCACATTTGTATGTGCAGGCTTTGGTGTTCTTCTGCAGGTATCTTTTCTTAGCTCATATGGTAGATGTGATAAAACTGAAGCCTGCAGTCAATGGTAAAGAACCTGCTGTCTGCATACAGCCGGCTGGTTGCAAAAGCCTTAGTGAGAAACTGTAATTACTTTCTAAAAAGCTTATTAGATGTATGGATTTGCTTTATAAGTGCTCCCCTTGGAACAGGGATGGGAAGGTGGATAACTTGGCTGTTGGCTTGTAGACATCACCTGGGAGTCTGAGGCATTTAACTGTGGCTTTTATGCCTGGATGTTCCAGGGCAGCTGTATCCTCTGTTTAATGTTGCTGGTGGTGGCCCGATCTCACTGGCAGGACTGTGATAGCTGCTGTTCACTTCCTACATATTAAATGGCCTAAAAGGTAGACCTTTCCTCGAGCTAAAAGACCTTCTGCCACCACCTAGTGTGACATGACACACTTGGTAGGTATTAGACTATGAGTTAGAAAGGAGAGGTGGCAGCTTCTGAAACTGAAGCAAAGCTTCAAGCCTCAGTCAAAATGTTTTCATCTTTCCTGCTCTTTATCTAGAGAAAATTATAACCTTTTCCTTGTGACTACTAGCCTTGTACATTTAACTATCTCAAATGCTACCAATCCATTGTCAGTGGCTGGATAACAGTGTTTGGCAATGCTGTCTTGAATTACTCAAGCTGCTTTACCATCCTCTGAGCATTGGGCTGAGGAGAATAAGCGATCAAGGTGTGGTGGAACAGGAGCTGCTTAGGCTAGCCTTCTTGGAGCCCATTACCTCTTCCTAGAGCATTTGGATTGAAAGCAGACACAAGGCCCTTAGGGTATAGAAAAAATGTGTGTTAGAGTCTTCTTTGTGGGTCTGGCTCTTAACCTTTTGTCTGTGTTTCTCGGTCACAGTTTAACTCCAGGCTCATTTACATTGAAAATGAAATCCTATAAACCATGGAATGATGGTTTTGGCTGTGTCTTTGGAAACATGATGAATGCTATCATATAATGCTGCCTGGACAGTGGGACTCCAGAGAATCCCCAGAAAAATAAAAAAGGTGGCCTCAGCTGCTGTTAAGTAACTTACTGTTTCTCAGAAGATAAGAACTCAATAGCCCAAGGCAAGGGGATAGTAACCAGCTGTGGCCATTGGGAGCCAAAAGCACTATATATACCCCTGTCCTGGAGGAATGGAATTGATAGCAACAATAAAAAGTGTTTGGCAGCTCCCTGGTCAGCACAAATACTTGTAGCGAGTAATTCTAGCTTTTCCAATGCTCCCTGTTCTGGAAGAACAGAGCTGCTGCTTCCTCCTCGGAGAAGGGGAGATCAGCGTGGCAACAGCATGACTGACTAGCTTCAGTGTGATTCTTGGTGTGTGAAGACAAGATAATACTTTAGAGAGAACCTGACAACTCCTAAATTGAAGAGATGGCTGTGATGGCTCATGCAAGTGGAAAGCTCTGATGGAGAAAGGTACCTTCTTTGGCTTTAAATGAAGGTGGTTAAGGACACCTGGCCAACAAATGATTCCAAAGCAGGTAACAGGTGATAAAAGACTGAGGACTTGAGATATATTGCCTTTGTAGAGGGCAACAGTATTCTTTTAGAAATAAGGTGAGGTTTAGGCAGGACACATGGTTGCCTTGACTTAGGCTTTTATCAATTCTCTGTTATCTTGTGATAACTTTCTGGACCAAAGGAAAAGATGCCTTTCTATGAAAAGGAACTGAAATGTCTGCTAAGCTCACCATATGTGGTGTCAACTCGAACATCTGTAGTGGAGAAATGCTTGCAAATGTTATGAGGGACTTCTGTGGAGACCCCCTTTGTACTTAAAAGACATGGATGCTTCTCAGGGTAAGGATGATAAGAACAAGGATGGTCTATAGCTCTCTACAAACCACAAGCATACTTCATAGTGGAAATCAAGCTGGTGTAACTCCTTATGGCCCCTTTTGGCTGTAGATAATACAAAGAGCAGCCTGTGCAGTGCTGTTCTGCCCCAGATGAGCTGCCTTGCAGTGCATTGTTTTTCTTCATGGGCAGGATGCAAAGAGAAGGATTCTGGTATGACCCAAGGGACTGCATTTCTCTGGGTCTCCATAGAAACACAGGTGGTTTGGAATGACAATGGTAAGAACTGTTAATAATGGAGAGGAACTGAATGAGTTTCATAATTAGCTATTCATACAGTTCTGTAGAGCATGATACCAAGGCCTAACCATAAGAGATCTTCAGTCTGTGGAATAGTTCTACAGACATTGCAATGCAGAGCTAGTGTCACTTCGAGTGGAACATCTGGAGGTAACATTTGTGTCTAATTTAGTAGCTTTGTGCTATAGAAACAAAATGCCATTTACTCAAAAAGCAATTCATAGTCTGTGTCCTTCATCATGAGGAGATGGTTCCTACATAGCTCTAGAACACCCCTGAAGAGGTCATGAATTAAACTGACTAGTTTGTAGTGTTTCTGTGGTACAAGAAATCTTTTCTTTAAGACAACTGTGTGACCCTTGCTGTGGCTGAAGCTGGGCAGTGTTCATACCTAACTTTATAAACAAGCAAACAAGAAATCCTTCACGACTAAAAAGCATGTCTCTTACGGAAAGCAAACTATAGCTACTCCTGTTTCTTTCCTCCCCTGCCCTAAGCAGGCTTGCAACTAGGACTTGAAATGCAGAGAGCTCCTTTACTGTGAACTTCATGTTGATTCAGGAAGTAGCTAGTTCAATATCCTCCTGGGAGGGAGGCAGCATTAAATATAATATCTGGCGATTGGAACTGTGTGAAAAGGAACCTTCCTGTTCCCACAACTTGAGTGGAGTAATTTCAAGTCTCTCTAAAATGGGAAAGTAATGGAGTTAACTGTTGATTAAAAAAATCAGCACCCCAAAAAACCCACCCAAAACTAAATAAATGAACAAAAAGACCCCTAAACCTACAATACACAACAACCCAACCCTTTACTTAAATCACCTGCTGGCTATGACCATTTCCAGAAAGGTCAGCTAAGCAGCTGAGTGAGTTATTCCCCTCATGTTGACCCTGTAATGAAACAGTTGAGGCAGAAGACCCCTGGGCTTGCCTTTGCCATAAGGCAATGCTGCCTTACTGAGTGTGTTAGTCTCAATGTCTCAGTTCTGAACTTGGTAGGGCAAAGGTGCTTATCTACAATACACACAATGTAATCCCTGGAGTGCTGGTTATTCTGGTACAATCCTCCCCCGTGCTTCTAATCCTGCTCCCCATGCTCCCATCCTGCCTTCTAAACCACAGGAGTATTCTCCTGTCGAAAATGATGTGTATCACCTGCAAAATTCCATCTTATTTTTTTGGGGGAAAAAACCCAGACAAACAAACCCAAACCCTCATCTTTCTGACAGCTTTCCAGTCCCCAGTGCAGGATGTCATTAAGTGAGACAATTCCATTAGAACCAGCTGTGGTAGTCCTGATATCACCTCACCCATTGCTACAGGGCATTGGCAGCACCTGCAGACTTCAGAGATGATGAGCAAGAGATTTCTTTAACATGTGCCAGGCTTGGCAGACTCAGTATGTTGCTGGCTACAGCTGCTAGTTAAAGTCCTGGTCCTATGTTGTATCACTTATCCTAACAGAACAGTTTCTGTCTTGAAGAGCTGCAGGCAATTAACACTCCCTCTCTTGAAACTTACTATAGGAATGTAACCTGATTGCTTGTTACCTAGTAGGAAACACTAAATTATCTGTAAGACAGGTTCTCGAGAAAGAGAGAAGCCAAAATGAGCTCTACTCTCCTCCTTCCTGCTCCTGGCCAAAAGGAGGTATGAAGAAGGGACAGATGGCAGCTCTCAAATGATAACTTAAAAGGACTGTGTGCTGTTCTCCTGTGGCAATCCAGTGTACACCTTGTGGTTACTTCTCCGTGTCCTCAAGAGGGATGAACGTGCCACCATGAACCTGGTCTTCTTGCATCTAACCAGGAGACATGGTGGGAGCTGCTGTCAAAAGTAATGCCTTCGTTCAGTAACATTTCCTGGTAGAACCATATGCTGTGTAGGAGAGGACTGGTGAAGGTTTTTATAGAAAATCTTAACTCTTACGTTCAAGGTAACATAGGATTAGGGTAAGTCATATCAAATATGATCAGCCTCCCTTGAGAATGTCACTAAAATAGATTTTTGCTTCTTTCAGATATTTAAGATTAAAAAACTCAGATGAAGAAAGAAATGCAGCAGAATCACCTTCATCTTTTGCAGCTGCATTTCTTAACTTAATTGAGAATGAACATTTTCCCTTAAGCCTGTGGCTTGGACTCCTCTAATGAGGCTCTCATGTAAGTGGCCTCTTTCATCATTTTCTCCATACCCTCCCCATGTCAATAGACATTCAGGGACAGATGCTCATGAAGGCGGTTGGATTCCCATCTGAAGTCATGCCTTCTTGACACTTCCATAATGCTTATTTCTGCTTCCTCATGTGTGGGATGTTGGAGACCACAGGGTATGAGAATCATCTGGTAGCAAATAGCAATGTGAGAATCCACAACATTGGGACTGTTGTAGAGCATAACATTTTCATGTAACTTATTGGCTTATACCAGGGAAGGCATTAAGGGTAGAGAATCCTGCCCTTCTGGGGTTGTGAAGAGCGCAGGTGACTTGACAAACTCTTTTTCTCTGCAAATTCCTTCTGAAGAGTGTTTAATTGTTAGCACTTAGCTGGATTCTAACTTCCAGCAGGCTCTTAATGGACCGATAAGCTTTAGCTAGTCTGAAGATCCTTCACCACCTGCATTAGGCTTGGTGCTCTGGTTGTAAAGAAAACCTATGCAGAAGCTGAGGGTGTTTAGTAGAAGTCCTCTGATATTTCTGTAGTAACACTTTTTTCTTCTTTTCTGGGGGAAGTGGCACATCTCTAGATGTAAGCTCTGTGCTTTCCTGTCACTTTTATGATATAGAGATGCACCAAACTCCTCTGCAGAAATTCTGTGGAGCTGTGGGTTGAAAACAGCCTGAGGTAGTTCCTGATTTTTAAAATTGGATCTTTAAGACTTTCCTTGAACTTCTATCTATTGATCCAGACCTTGCAGTTTTCACATCAGTGTTTCAAATAGCTAAAACCATCTCAGCTACACCCCCCCCCTCCCCAGTTTTAGTTCCTCCTGACTAAATAAGCTAAAGGTTAGGTCTCCTCTGAGCTTTGGCAAATGATGAAATAATGTGCTATTTAAGTGTTAATGTGGGGCTAATAGCCCGTGTGGATTCACTTCAGTTCCTTCTACTTCTTTCCTCCTAGGTTTACTTTCAGTGTAGTGTATCAGCATGTGTCACAGATGCTGTATACCTCACTGTATACAGATCCTGTATACCTCACTGACCTCCTGAGATGTAAAAGGGGTAAAAGCTTTTTATTTTATGCATTTTTAATCCCTTTTTTTGAGGCAGTACAGAAATAAGAGGCACCAACACAATTTTCTGTAGTGAAGGTGTGGCTTCAAATGCCTTGCGCCATGAAGTTTAGTGTACCAACTCAGACTGTGGACATAGGTAAATCTGTGCAAGGATTTCTTAAGCCATACAGTGTCAAAGTTGAAGGTTATCTATGTATTTGTGTGTTTGAACTACCCTTCCACGAAGTTCCTCTGAATTTTCTAGAGCCTCTGTTGTTGAAGACCAGACAGTGGGTTGTAGTTATTTTCAGGCAACCACTATATCCTTTGAGAATGAAATTCACTAAGGGCCATTCAATCTAAAATGTCAGATGGCATGGAAAGCCATAAGCATTTGCAAAGGCTCATATACAAAAAAGAGAGGTTAATAACTAACAAATTAATTGCTGGGTTTACTTGGTCCTTTTTAAGGGTAGGCACTTCTAACCAACTGACTGGAAGGAGAAAGAATGGTTGGGCCCATCTCAGCTCTGCCTCCGATTTTACATCAGGATCCAAGTCTACCATTACAGGAACTCTGGTCTACCCTGTTATTAAACATGATTAGAAGTCATCCCATGGTAAAGTGTCTGCCTTAATACTGACTTCAGGGTGGGTATTTACAAAAGATTGACCTTGAGAAATAGCAACCATTATTTGTGACACTAGCGCCATCCTGAGAAGAAGAAGGATGATCTTCTGCCTCCTCTTGCAGTTCTGGTGTTCATTAGAAGGATTCTGTCACCAGCTCTTTTAGTGGCTCATGTTGCTCTAGAGATAAGCATTGCTTTGCTTCTGGATTATCTGAAGTGATGACTTTAGTCCTGCTACTTGTGGTGCCTGGATCCCTATCTCTGAATTACCAAAGCTCTGACAGTCTTTTAATTGCTCTTGAAGTTTTCTATGTGAAGTTTTACCTAAAGTGTTTAGAACACTAAAAATATGTTTAGAGGACACGATGATTCTGTAGACAAAGTATGTTCATCTGATCTGTACGAATACTTAACAAAAAAAATCTGGTGTTTTTCTCTTCCTGCCTCTCCCGTACCCAGATTTTTTGGCCCTGATTCTGAGCCTCCCTCCTCTCTTCCTCCCTGTTTCAAAACTTGTTCTCTCCTACAAGCCTTTAAAGTGCATTTTCATTCTACAGAGACTCCTACCCTCATCTGCTCTGACAGCCTGAGATCCTGGCTGGTCTATTAATTTAATATTTATGAATATTAAAGGATCCAGCCTCCTACCACCAACCCGTTCCTTACTCAGGACAAGGGGCAAAGTCTTGCCTGCTGTGAACATTAAGTATTTTTAATAAGGCCTGATTAAGTCCGTAACAACTCAATTGTCTGCAGGGCATGATACCATTTACTCTTGTCTAGGGAATTTCAGACTCAGTGTGAAACCTATTTGCACACTTTGAATATTGACCCCAGCTTATAAGACAGGACACAATTTTTATGAAGTGTTTTGGGGGGAATTAGATCTTTTCTTCAATTTCACCCTCTTTTCTCCCCTGTCCAATCATACTTCTTGGGGAATCATCTCAAAACACAGCCTTGAAACAAGCACTGAAAATGGAAAGGCTACAGGTACTGACCTGGAACTTGAACTGAAAGGCAGAATGGGAGGACAGTGTTATGCTTGTAGCTGGGGTTGTTTCCTAATATATAAATCAAGGTACTTACTAGGTGCAATTGAGTTTGAACTGTTCCCTGTATTACCGTAAAGGTATAGAATATACTAACAACACAGAAATGTGAGGCAGGTCCCAGAACTGCTGAAGGGGAGCTGGAAAATAAGAGATCACACAGCCACTGAGTATGAAGCAGACGGAGAGGAAAGGAATGACCCCTTTTAGAGCAATGCTGATGCTTGTCCCTGAAATCCATACTGCATCTGAAGCACTTTTGCTGTCTGTTCTCTTGAGGCAGATGAATTGCTCTTTTGTTTGAGTAGGTGGCATAAGGCATGTAAGTGCATAGACAGCCCCTTCAATCTTTTGTAACTCTTTGACCACGTGTTTGCTTCAACTTGGAAAGTCTGAGTACTTTCTCTCAGAAGGTTAACCTCAATTTGAAACCAAAGTACATTAATATTCAGAAACTATATATATAATAGCAACACAGTTTGTTGCTATTTGTGTGCCATCAATTGTGCATGACTCTTTCTTCTCACAACTCAAGCCGCATGTGACTTGTTACATTGCAGTATATGATCATCCTGCAGCCTGTTAGTTCCACTGCAGTGCAACCTTTCTCTATTCCTTTCATGCTGGTTTGAGGTTTTAGTACTACCTTGGCTAGCTGAGATTGACTGCGAGGTTTTGGGAAGATTGATTAGGAATTCAAGAGGATTTTGATCAAGTGGAGATACTGTCCAAAATTAAACAGATGGAATTCGAGACAAGTGTAGAGATTTGCCCTTAAGAAGGAGAAATCAAATGAACCAATAAAATAGGGGAAGACTCTCTCAGCAGCAGCACTAAGGAAGATGTGTTGGATTAAATAATCTGCAAATGGCAAGAGTCTCATTCCATCTCCAAAGGAAAAAAAAACGGGAGGAGGAACTGTGCTGATTAGAGGCAGGATTAGAGTAATGCTTGTATATAGGGAAGTTGGGGAGTACTTCTAAGGAGGCTTTAGCTGAAGCATTTTTGCTCAGCCTTGGTAACAGCTTTGGAGAAACAGGCTCTAGGGAAAAGGAACATTGTGAAGAAGCCTCTCAGGGGAAGCACTGATACAGTGACAGATGGGAGTATAAGAGTCTTGGGGGTAGTGGGAGAATGTTAAGTAAGTTACCCTCTTGCGAGTGAAGAGAATATGAAGTAAGGTCAGACAATTTGCTCTTAATAGATGCCTCAATAATGCATTAGAATCATCCTCATTTATTTTTTTAAGTGATAAGGATAATGATAAGGATCTTCAGAAATAACCAAGGTAAGGCTTTCTACTTCCTTAAGGAAGGCTAAGAGGGGCTTTCTGGCCCTACTTTTTCATGATCTGTCAATGATGATGAATCAGATTGTGACTACTCCATTTGACCTCAAGAGAAGAAGTTTTTAATTTGTAAATCAAAACTGCCTTTCAAGAACAATGAGCAGTGGCTTTGGGACTTTCCTGTGCCAGCTTCTCATGTATTCCTTTCTGTTTGCAACTTATGTTCGCTGGGTAGGGACCATACAGTGCCAAGACTGTCCTCTAGGGTACTATTGGAGGTGTATGCAGAATTTATGGTCTCTGCCCATCTTTTTCTTGTCTCCAGGATCAATGCAACTCAAACTTACTTGTAGGTCTCCTATTCAGGATCAGGGTTCAAGAGTCATCTGCTTTCTGAACTCTACCTTGCTCTGTTATTCTGGGGGGGTTTATTTTAGAAGAGTTGTTAGGAAGTAGATAGTGCAGGCACTAGCTGACAACCTGCAGGCGAGTAAAAGACTGACCTGAGAGACAGCTAGCAACTGAGGCTGGGGTATGAAAGTAGAAAATCCTGTAAACTATAGTTGTAAATGCACTGCAGATGAAATAGGCTTCCTTGCATTGCTGCAGCAAGACTAGGGACTTTATCAAAGGTAGCTTACAGGATATGTCAATCTTGTGTACAGCTGCAGTTAAAGAAAAGACAGGCCTTAATAAATCTCTTCACTGAAATATGCTTTCCTTCCCTCTCACCTCTGCTGTCAAAGGCTTGCTTTCAGTTACCTTTCTAAAAAGAATGGTTGTATGTGCAAAAGAATTTCAAGATTATTTCCCTGCTTTTCCTCTTTCCTTTAGCAACTTGCTCAGTTTTTCACTCTGCACCTCAACAAAGGCTGTGTTCCCAGAGAACCTGGGTAATAGCCAAAAAGCCACAGTAGTTCGATGAAAGTATTGAGAGGCTGAACTGAAGTGTTTGGAATAACGCTTCAGAAATATCCTGGTTAGAAGGAAAGACATGGCTCGGGCAGTGGAGGCTGCTACTCTTGCTTTTCCCCATGGTTATGTGAGGTCTGGGAGCATGATTATAGAATCATAGAGTAGTTAGGACTGAAAAGGACCTTAAGATCATCTAGTTCCAACCCCCTGCCATGGGCAGAGACACCACACACTAAACCATGTCACCCAAGACTCCGTCCAACCTGGCCTTGATGATCAATACAGCTGTCTTGTAGTAGATACACTCCCTTGTTCCAGTGAATATGGAAATAACGTGGTGCAGTCTTCTTCCCTGGGAGAGGGTCTTGCTGAGATAACAGAAAATTCTGCAGGACACAGGCAGCAGTCTTCTCCTTTGTTAAATGATCTTTCTGAATACCCTGAGCAGCTTTTATCTGCAGCATCAAATATTGACTGTGGCTGTTCTTGAGGCAGTCTCCACCTACTACTGTGGCAAATGAAGTCCTAGAGTCTGGAGGTCCTTCATACAGGAGCAGAATAGATCACAGGGAGAGCAGCTGAACTGGATCACCCAGTCAGAATCCTATCATGAAGTACTCTCATAGTACGTAAGTAAGTTTTTTCCACGTACTTCCATATTCTGTTTGAAGGCCATGCTGCTAATTATAGCAGCCACGTACCGTAAAATTTGCTCAAGATGCTCAGTAAAACATCTCCTAACACTTTGGAAGTTGTGTTCTCCCTGAGTGGCTTAAAGCCATTGTTCTTTTACCTAGGTATCCAGACAATCTGGACTGTAACTGCCCATGGATGGGTTAAAGGAGGATGGTGGTAGGGTTCCAATTGCTGGTAGTTTGTAATCTGGGTAGTTTCTGACTACCAGCTACAGCTAATGCTGTGACCATGGGGGACTGTGACAAAAGGTACTCGCTGGTTTTCCTTAAATGTATACTGATAATATACAGTTGCTGATATGACTGCCTGAGGAGATTTTGGTGCTTTCTAGTATAACATTAAGCCTTCTCCATGTACATCTTGCTGCATTCTAATGTGTCTCACAAATGCTTCAGTAGGCAGAGACTACAGTGAAAAAGGTGGTGTATTCTGTTAATGCTCGTAGCTCAGTAGCAACCTGTGTGAGATGCTTAGTCAGGCTGCAGCTGTCATGCTGAACATCTTTCCCATTGCAGGCATTAACTACACACTATGTAGTACAACAGGGCTGTCCTAGCTGGAGAAATACACTGGGAGAAATGTGTATGCTACTAAGCTGCTCCCCCCATTACATTTGCCTATGAGGTACCTCAAAGTGCTGAGGCTTTTTTATTCATGTGCATAGCAAATTCACCCTCTTCTGTGCAATGGAGAAATGGAGATATAGATTTGAGATGGTATTGAGTGACTAACAAATCTGAGGTCTGGGCTTGCGTCCTCTGATTCCTCATCTGCATTAGCAGCTAGTCAAGGTACTTTTTCCTTTCGCCCAGTGTCTTTCTTCGAATTTGATCATCAAATCCATTGTGAAATTCCAGACTTATTTTTGCCAATGGTAGACTACCATCAGACAGTAGATGATCTCTAATACATAACAGAAAGCATAGTGTAGCAGAAATGGAGGAAATCCAGCATTTGATGGATCTGTGAGGGTTTTACATCAGCTGCTTTCTACCTCCTTTTGTTACCAGATTCCCGCCTGTGACCCGATAGGCCTTGAAACTCTTAAAATTATCACTGCTTAAGTAATTTGGGGTAGTTGCAGACTTAAATATCTTCACAGATGAACCTATAAGACCTTTAAATATGAGTTGCTTTTATTTGGAAAGCACTTCAACTGATTGGAAGCAAGAAAGCAAGATCTCTGTCCACATCTGGATATCAGAATTCAAACCAGACTGACATCCAGACTCTTGGGGTTCAAGTGAGACTTTTGATACTGGATTACTTTGAATGGAAAACTTCAGACTGACTGCTAATTTTTTCCAAGTCAAATGTATCAAATTGTACAGTAGCACTTAGCATTTTAAGATGCAAGTGCAATAAGGTGAAAGCCTTACAACTACAACTGATGTAATGAAAACCCTTTAATCTCATTAGTCAGTGAAGCACTATGAGAGTCCCTTCTGTCAAACCTGTGCCTCAGACATGTTGTGGCCTCAGGCTATGTTTGGGAATTCAGGTTTCAGCTTTCTGAATCCCAACCTGATCGGCAATTTAAGTGTTTGTAGTCAATTAGAGTGGCAATTTTGAGCCTCTTTCCATTCGTGGACACCACAGATGTGTTCATTCCAGGGGTGGTTTAGACCCTGGTATGGTGAGTTGGGCCCCACTGGTAATAAACTTAATTCTCAAAGTCACTTTTTCAGATTTCCCCTAGGAATAGTTTATATCAGAGCTCCAGGGGCTGAGCTGGAAAGTGTTGTAAGGCTATAAGCAGAGGAAATATATGGCCTTTCCATTCCGCCTTTCCCATCAGGACGTTAAAGCTCTGCAACAAAAGGATTGTGGATTGCCGTGATGTTTTTATGTCCCCTAGTGCCAGGCTTATCTCTTTAAGGCAGAAATGCAGCTTCCTGTTTATTTACCTGTCCCATATCCAGCTGTTCCACATCCTAACCTTTTAAGGCATCTCTTAATAGAGAACAGGTTTGTAAATCCAGCCACAGAGCCATGTGTGCTAATGCTGCTCTTTGTCCATACTGTCTGCTTTGTCCAGGAGCAAGACTTCATGCTTAAATTCGCCACACACCCATCCATCTACTCATGTGATGGTGGCATTCCTCATAGTTTGGTATTCATAGACCTGCTTCAGCTAGCCCTCTTTGAAGGAGAATACTCTGTGTAGCTCTTCAGCTCTGGTATTATTAAAGCAAAAGTATTGGTATGAAAATGCCTTTAGGCCCTGATACATTGCAGGTTATTAATATTAGGAGAGAAACTCTTGGACTGGTACTTTGATTTCTCCTCTACCTGTGGAACTGATTCCCCACTGCCACTGCAATGCCACTTGCCTTGAATGTCTTCACTGTGGACTTCCCTAGCAGCTCTGAGGGATCCACGGGAAATTGGAAAGAAGGCTAATAATGTGCATTTCTCATGTTAGAGAGTGGGGGGATCTACAGTAATGGTGCATTAAAGGTAATATAACTGAAAAGGATGGAAGAGAGCTAACAGATAAGCCAAAACTGGTATGAATGACCAAGTAATGGGAAGCCTGGATTTGGAAAGAGAAGGTGGGCAGTAAAAGTGGCATGTGGTATTGGCTCCCAGAGTAGCACGTCATTCAGATACTAGCCCCTCTAATTTCATCTTACCAGGATGCTTAGGTCAAGGGGAATAAAAAAGGAAAGCTTTCAAGTTATGAGAAGATGGTGGCAGGAAGGTAAATGGACAAGCTAACTCCTGTTTGGTGCCTGAATGCTGGACAGACCTCTTCTTCTCACATACCTTCTTGCTTTGTGGGCAGTTTGACTAAAATCAGTTTTGGGTTTGAAATGGACACTCTGCCCTCCGAGGTCTCATTGTGCCCGTGATGTTGCAACATCATTTGTTCCCCACCACTCTCAAAAGCTGACTCAACACTACGCAGTGCAGATTTATATCCGCAGAGCCTTCTCTAGCTAAGCAGCTTCAGCTTCTATCTATCCTCCCAGCAAGAGAGCTTTTCCTAATGTTTAAATCAAATCTCTTTTACTGCAATTATATCCTGGAGGCTCTTGCTTGGTCTACCGCAGACATACCGAGCATTTAATAACCCAACTCTTTAATGAAGTTTTACGTGTCATCTTGCCCCTGTCTTTTCCCTTTTGCTGAGTGAGCCCAAACCTTGATCTTTATTAATAGTTGTATTTTGCAGGCCTTCGGACATGCCTGTTCTCCACTGGACTAGTTGAAATTGATGTGTCTTGAGGTAGGATGTCACCAAGCTAGGCATAATACTGCAAATAACAGTTTAAGAGTACTGAATATGGTGGAAAAGTTAATCTAAACTCACTAATGAGGTGCCAGATCATTAGAGAAAACAGAAACTAGTGAGATCGCATTTAATTGGTAAATAGAAGCTATTGTAATTGATTAAGGCTGAATACAGAGCTAGGTCTGCAAAAGATCTGCTCTTTTCCTCTTTTTAAAGAAATTATTGGTCTCTTGAGAGAAACTGATGAAAATTTCAGGGTTTTTTTTTTTGGGGGGGAATCACATTCTTGGGTTTGGAGTGAAATGTTGTGCTTTTAAAATTTTGAGAAAATTTAGTAGAATTCTAAGTAAAATATTATTTCAAGTGTGTTATTCTGCTTTAAATACACTGAAGTAAGATGTGGTGAAATGTGAAAGTGCTTTTTAACTAGTACACTTGGATGAGCTGGGCATGAGTTCTAGAAATGTTCTGCTCCAAATCTCTCCTTTTCAAAGGTAAGAGGAATAAACATAGAATCATAGAATAGTTAGGTTTGGGAAGGACCTTAAGATCATCCAGTTCCAACCCCCCTGCCATGGACAGGGACACCTCACACTAAACCATGTCACCCAAGG
>JANHGB010013747.1:0-27644 GCA_026283785.1 Coracopsis vasa | reverse complement strand
CCAGAAAGTGCTTGGGAGATGCGGATGTTAAAGAGAGGTGGGGACAAGGTGAGGCAGGTGACAGAAGGGCCCTGTAACAGCAAGATTTACCTTGTACTCTTTCTGTATTAGCTTTGTTATTTCATTACGTATTTCTGAGCTCCTACACCAGTGGTTTTTGCAGAGCTTCAAAAGATGATGGAACGGTGCTTTAACAAGTTTTAGATCCTGAGAAGCAGTCGTGAGCTCTAACAGATTATAAAATGCTGTCAACTGCCTTGGAGTGCTGAGCTGGATGGGCTCCAGCAAGCGGTACAAAGGCTGCCCTCGCCTCTAGTCTTCACCAGGGAAGACTCACAGAGAAGAAAGCCACTCTCAGCTGTTTTCTGACTCTTTTCTTCTACTACTGTCTATGCATGTATCTTGTGAATAAGTGCTTTTTTTCAGTCTAAATGCATTACTAAAAATGTATCAGATATCCCAGGAGGAGAAAGATACCAGGTACCTTCTTGTTACTTCTAACTTTCTTCATGAGTGAATCAAAAATTCCTCACAGAAAATCCCTCAGAGTGGCCAGCCAACAGACTGGTTGGTTAACTCCAACACACTGTCTTGGGTGACTCCAGGTTTGTTCCTGAGGGCTGCTGAGTACCTGCAAGTGAAACTGGAACTGCAGGGTCTTAACTTGAGCACTCCTCCTTTTATTTACCAGCCATCTAGTGCTTTGTACCCATCTAGTGTTGCTGAAGACGGTGAGCTGTGCTGGGGTGTCTGCAGAAAACTCCCTTCACCTGGAAGTCAGGGTGGAAGGGTGGGGTAAATGCTTCAGGCTGCTCCTGCTTACAGCCAACGCCTGCAGAGGGGCCAGGGACAGTTCAGGCAGGTGATTGTGCATTGTATTTCTCACCTGCCATCAGTGAGAGTTTGGCACTTGCAGTGTGAATGCCTCATCAAGCGCTGTAAGTAGCTATATCTTAAAAAGATACTCTAAACCAATTTATAGATATTTCCTGGCTGGATGCTGTAACCTTGAATCTTCCTCTCTTATTTTACTCTTTCACAAAGTGTAGAAGTCAACAATGTCCCCCAGGGTGTATGTACAGTTGAGATGGGGTTCTCTCCAGCCCCTCTGAGAATCTAACTGCTGAGGAGGTGAAACAAGATTCATGTTCACAGTAGAGCAATAAGAGGCTGATGTAGCCTCTCTCCTGGGACTTAGGAAAATCTAGGTTCTGGTCCTTGACCCCTCAAATGGCTTCTGTATATGTCTATTGCACCGATGTGTGCCCGTGGGAGAGTGCCTCCTAGCATGTTAAGCTGAGTGTGCATAAAACCAGGGTCTGTCTGAGCACCTGGCTCTGTAATATTGGCATCCTTGATGGGAGAGTCTCAAAGATGGTGTCTCTCTTTCAGCCTATGCACTGTGATGGGAGAGAAGATTGGAGTGTGTGACCTTCGCTGTGCAAGACAGGTGAATCCCAAGTGATCCATACCTCTGCTTCTGCTCCTCACTGAAAAGCAGGAGCTATTCCCAGTTGCTCTGACTCTGGTATTTGAATGATAGCAGCTGTAATGAATGGTGAGTCATCTGCAGCACATGAAACACCCTGCAGCCTAAGCGTGCCTCTGGCATTGACCGCTAGGGAGTGTGGGCTTGAAGCACTTCATCTGTGGGTCCTGAAGGGATGGGGCACAGGTGGATGAGTGCTGAGCTGGTGGGATCTGCTCAGGCAGTGCTGTGAGGGCTCCAGGAGCCTCCAAGGTTCCACCACCTTCCACTGTGTAGGAAGCTCCTCCCAATGCTAAGGGCTAGGGGTTGGTTATAGGGATGTCAGCAGCAATATAGCACTTGTTCAGCTGTTGCAAGAAGAAAAATCTTATAGCATCTGAAGCATTTTGCTGTTCCCAAGTCAGAGGCTCATAATACTGAGATAAGGAATGCCAAGGGCACAGTTGTACCTTTGTGTGACTGTAAATATGCTGCCTTTCCCCCAGAATGCTGACATTGCTGAGTCACTGCCTCATACTACTTACCAGACCCTTGCCCACTGTGTGTCCTGGAGATAAATATCATCCTTGAGGGTTTTCAGCAGCTGGCAATTCAAAATAGCTGATAAATTAAAAGGAAAACTGAAGGTATCCAGCTTTTTTTTTTTTAATTATTATTTAAAAAAAGAAACAACAGACTTCTAGATGAGATAGAAGAACAAAATCCACTGCTGCTTTGAGCGGCTGGCTTATGCAGGGAAGAATACATTCCCCTACAAACCGTCAAAGGGCTTCTTAAGGAAACCTCAAGGAAACAGCTATGTTCAATGGCTATCTGTTAATTCTGCAAAATAAAACATCGAAGTTCAAAGAAACTCTGGGTAAAAAGCCTTGAACTCAACAGCAGTTTAATTTCTTCTTTCTCCTTTTTTTTTTTTTCTTTAAGTTGTCCTTAAATAAATTGGTGTAAAAGCAAACAAATTGTACAAAGCTTGTTCCTGGCTGATTTACCACTGAGGGTGTTTGTAACTGTGCAGTTGCATGTAAATCCAAAAAGAACTAAAAAGAGAGTCTAGCCCCAGGCTGAGAGCTCGTTTATAGGCACTTTTGAGGTTTAATGAGTGTTGTTACTGCAACGTTTAAGCCATTTATGAGATAAATGGCTGAGATAAAATCCAGAGATCACTGTTTTTAGAGCTGTGAGGATGTACAGTCAGACAGCAACTTCTTACAGACAGTTTGTGAAGGGTATTTGCTTTTGAAAACTCAGTTAAGGTATCAGATCCTCTATCTCTGAACCCATCCAGCCGAAAATGAGGCAGTAGAAATTTGGTGCCCTGAACAAAACCTTACTGCTGATTCATACCCTCTCTATCATGCTAGCTGGCTTCAGAAAGAGACAGTTTTTAGGGAACCATGGCAAGCACAGTTCATCGAACTTTTCCTCCCACCATAGCCCCCTGTAATTAAGGGAGAATGCTGCAATTGAAACTTAATGTGATGTTTCTTTTGGAAGAAATAGTATAACAAGATAACAGAAGAGTTTGTCTCTTGCAATCTCTAAGGTCAGTGCTATCTTTAAAGCCTGTCTGGGAGCAATGTCACTGCTGTTGTGCTGTCTGCTTTTGAATCTATGAGATATAAACAGGAAAAATTCCTTTACGACTTTTATCAATGACTTTCCTACAGAAGCAAAAACAAGTCCAAGGTCTATGAACCTCATAGGATTTTGCATGATGGAATTTGCCCAGGGATAATATCTGGACATAAAGGACTAGAATTAAGGCTAAGGGCTAAGTGCTGATCTGTGCTATTTAATTAAGCTGTGGTCTGACCTCTGTGTCTTGGTTGTTGATTCTGTGCAGTTGTGAGGCTGGTTATTGCCATTGATGTGGTCACACCAGCTAACTCCCTCCCAAAAATTTCCAAACCATTATCTCCAAAATAAAAAATAAATACTTTGCAAGTGCCAGGCAAATGGAGAACGAGAAGATGTGGACTATGAGCCCATGACAGCTGTCATTCATCTTTATTCCTGATGCTAAGGGGGAGGCAGGACTAAGGTTCATCTTCCCCAGGGGAAGCTGTATATCAGAACCACATTAATGTCTGTCATGGTGGTTTACACTTCTGCTGCCCAGCTGGACATTGTACGAAAGACAAAATGGTTTCTCAGGAACCATTTAAGAGGGACAGCTCTGTCTGAGGAAAATGAAATATCAGCAGAGGAGTGTCTGAGAATCAGCCTGATGAAAGGCTGGTTACTGAGACAGATGCAGGCTGAAAGAGGTGGTATGTATCAGCCATGAAAAAGATGCTTTAAAAGCCCAGAGGCACTCTTCTCCTAAGAGTACGGCAGCAGAGTATGGTTATATTGTGGGGTGATGGCAATTTCTGCACAATAGACAGGTGTTCCTAGCAATAATTTGCACTTAATGCAGAAGTATCTTCAATCAACCTAAAAGATGGGTAGGTGGCTTTGTAGAAGAGAGAAAGAAGGAGATTAATGGTGGTATAGCAAAGCTATAAAAGCTTATTGAGTGGTGCAAAGTTACAGTCTTTTGTCTGTATCACTGAAAACTATTCTCTACATCGTTTCTCAAGTAATGCACAGCAACCTGAATGCTGATGACAGCAGCTGAGGGCAGAGAATGGTAGCTTTCAGCAGTAGCTGTCTTACTTTGATGAGACACATGCCTGTAAGAGCCTTGGACTCTTCTGAAACTGGGGTCTCCTTGAATGCAGACATTCTAAAACACAGAACACAAGATGAACTAATGCTCTGCAGTGTTTACAATGTGATTCAGCTGGATGTCTGTGTAACTGCTCTATAATTCATGAAGGCATCCTCTTTCCTAAAGTACTTTTGCAGCATGCCCAGAAGGTGAGAAGTTTGGGATGAGTTTGGACTGGTGGTGGTAGGAGTGGAATATTTCTTAATTATCATTTTCTTCCAACTTCTTCCAAAATATTAGAAGCCCCATCTAGCTAGGGGAAAATGTGCAGAGTTTAATAGCTGCAGCTGTAGCAGTATTACCTCTCCTATACTGTACTGTTCTGAAGAGCTGTTAGTTAAAAATGGAAATGACTCATGTTCTTTGCCTTCAAAGTCATATTTGATAGGGATCAAGAGGCTTTGGTGATGAAACTAAATAGGCCAGTTATTCAAAGGTAGCATTCCTGAAATAAAGTGTGCAAATACTTTAATGTACAACTGATGCTTTTCAAATGCTGCTCACGCAGGGAAGGAGTGTTAGTGTCAGACCCAGATTCTTGTTAGGAGGATGATGGAGGATAAGGCTCTTCAAAGAACTCCAGTGTACTAGGGTAGATAGGGCTTAATACTCTTACAAACTCATTTTTTACTTCTCTTACCTTTGAGAAAAATTTCCTTCAGACAACAGACAAACAATAAGAGCTAATACAAATTGCTTCTGGCTGCAGGAAATGATATGCTTCTGGTGGATTATGAGCATTGCAAATTACCTGTGGAAAATTCAGACTGGAAGTAAAAATTAGTGAGTATGCAGTGACTGTTTCTGAGGTTGTTCCAAATAACCATAATGCCTGTGTAGTTTCTTTCAGCATAGGCTTTAAAGCATTCTGCAGGCATTAATTACTTCCACCTACCATGCAGCAGGACAAGAGAAGAGATGATGACACAAGGAAAAGTAAGAACAGTATGAGACAGTCTGCATGACTGTTAGAAGATACTCTGGCTAGGCTGAGTTCTGTCCTTAATGCTTCATGGCCTTCAGTAAAATGGTGCCAACTTCCAATTATTTTCAACTGGATTCCTCAAATGATACCCACTTCAATGGCACTATATCCATGAATGAGACAAGTACAGGAAATAGAGAGTGCAAAAGAAATGTAATTGAGAGCAGTTTTTCTCATGGAAAATGTATCAACTCTGGGCCCACTTACAGTCAGTTATTTAGCAAAAGTTTAAATGCTTTTGGCTATATGGAACTGTAGGTCTGAGTAACCTTAATTACTCCTCATTACCCTGCCCTGATTATATAATTACCCTGTAAGAGTCAGTTATCCACTAAAGTGTCTTCTCACTTTTAAAACCCCCACGTATTAGTGAGTGAAAGAACAGAAGAGAATATCCCTCTTTACAAAGTATCCATGGCCAGAGTTTTAGTATTGAAGGTATTGGCGGCCTATTTCCTTTTTAGCTAAGTCTCTTTTATGTTGAGGCCTGTGTTTATCAGGCACATTATACGTCAACATAATTTTCTGAACTAAGTGCAGTCCTGTAGAGCCCACTCCTGGAGCTGTACGAAGTTATATGGAGACAAGCTCCAGTCATCTGGTACAGATGTCCGCCTCCTGTGCCCCCAGGTTGAGCGATGGCACTGATGTGGTGTCATTAGCAGGGGGTACTGCTACCTCGGGGTGGACATGCTGTATAAAGACAGTCCCTTTGAGGTCCTGATTTGTGCCTTACTGCGCTCTTCCATCTCACAGCAAAGCATAAGAAGGGATCCTCATGTGCTTGGCAAAAAGAAGGGAGCTACAGTAGTAACATCACGGTTGCCTTCTGAAGATGTGCTATGAAAAAGGAAAAGAAAATCAAAAACTCCTCTGACAGATCTATCATATATTCAAAATAGTTGAATCATTCTCCTTAACTTACAGGAGTCTGACAAAGATATTCATAAATATTTATCCTATTTTACTTCTGAAACTTGTCATCTTAGAGTCTTTGAAAGATGCTTTGAAACTATAGGGAACGAGTATCTTTTGTGCACTGGCCATGAAGACTTAATTCTTCACAACAGTAATGGGGGAATGTATGTGTCCAAACGTATTTATATCTATATCACACTGGAGGTTAGGTGTTGTAAGGACTTGAGTGAAAAGCTTTTATTAAATGGGCTGGATCACATTAGGCTTGTATGGATTCCAGTATATCAACATTTCTAAAGATGGACCAAATTGCAGATTTTTGATCAAAGGTTAGGGTGCATATTTGGACCTTGGAATCTGGCTTATTGTTTTAATTTTAGAAACACGGTTATGAGCAGAACAATTCATGTACCCTCCTCAATTCACAATAGAAAAGTAGCCATGTATTTAAATAGATCTGCTATTCTTTGTACTTTTAAGTAAAGAACTTTCTTCGGTTCTTGGAAGATTAGAAATGAAAAAAAGAACCTAATTTCACAGCAGTGTTCCCTCCTGAGCTCATTCAGCAATTTCTATCTGTCATAGCTGACCTGCAGCAGCCTTCCCTCTGCAAGTCCATTAAACAATTTCTGATATATGTTGTTGTGAAAATCAGAACTGAGCTGGGCATATTTTGCATTCTGTCAAAGAGCTGAAAGCATGCAAGGCTTCAGCTGTAAAAGTGGCATCATTCATTAGTGGAAAACAATCTGAAGGAGCCTGATATCTTAAATAATTATAATTGTGTACCTCTTCAGTGAGACACATCATAGTTTGAAGGCTAGTAACATCAAAATAGAGGTTCATAAAGAATTGTTGCTGTCGTTTTTCAGTGACTATTAATCCAAAACAATGCATGTTTATCAGAAATACGATTAGACACACTCCGGTCAGATCTGTCATTATCTCAACCCTTTGTGCCCCATGCTGGGCACCAAAAAGAACTGTTGTGGTTTAAGCCAAGCCGGCAACCCAGAATCATGCAGCCGCTCTCTCACTCCCCCCCTTTTCATTCCCCTGCTCCCAGAGGGATGGGGAGGAGAATTGAAAGAATGTAACTCCCACTGGTTGACATAAGCATCCAGTAACTAAGGTATAACACAAACCACTACTGCTACCACCAATAATAATAATAGTAAGGGAAATTACAAGGGGAGAGAATACAACCGCTCACCACCCGCCAACTGATACCCAGCCCGACCGAGCAGTGATCTAGCCCTTCTGGATAACTGCCCTCAGTTTATATACTGGGCATGACATGCTGTGATATGGAATACCTCTTTGGTTAGTTTGGGTCAGGTGTCCTACCTCTGCTTCCTCCCAGCTTCCCCTCCTCCCTGGAGTAAACATTACTGAGCAACAACTAAAAACATCGGTGTTATCAGTGCTGTTCCCAGGCTGAAAGTCAAAAACACAGCACTGCAGCAGCTACTAAGAAGGAGAAAAATGAGTGCTACTGCTGAATCCAGGACAAAAGTGCTCTGCTAAATGAAGGCTACGAACTGAGATGGGAGAAACAGGGGAAAGAGTAGTGCTGCAGGAATATGGTCTCACAGAGCAGAAACTGGGAGGTCCCAGTTTGGCCAGAAGCATAGCACTTGCCCTGTGCACATTGTTGACCTCTAACCAAACAACGATGTTTTCCATCATCAGGCACAAACACCAGCAGCTGGCCACAAAAGCAGTCTTTGACAATTGTGGCTAAAAGGACATAGTTCCCTGAAACATGAGGGTTATAAAGACCTGACCAGTTTTGCCCCTCCTGCCCTGATCAGGGCACTGATCAGCAGCAGCCCTGACTCAGAAACCCACCATGCGCCCTGCTGAATCTCCCTGCCCACCAGTGAGCTGCTCTCTCCATCTCCATGAGAATCTATCCCAAGCAATGAAGGGCACTGCCCTTGTGGATAACACCACCAGCCCCAGCTTACGTGCTAGAACCTTACTAGACCCTTACTACACCCATTACTACATGTGTTACTTGGGGCATCAAGCTGTACCCAGATCTGGTCATCTCATGGTCACAACACTGTTACCAGCGACCCTTGCTTTGAAGTAATACAACACAATGGAATGAAGACATCCAAAGGGACACTGAAGCAAGATGTACCAAGTAGCCATAGCAACCCACAGTGGTTATGTATTTTCCTTCTGTCTGTATTAGAGCTTTTCTCTTACGCTACTGATTTTCTATCACACTGTATAAGCCAGAGGCCCAACTGATCTCCAGCCAGCTGCAATACTAACATTCTTTGAAAATGATTTTATTAACATTTTCTTCCTGTCATCGTAAAAGTGTTGCAGTGAACTTGAATTTTATCTAAAAAAGAGAAAGAAAGGTAAAACGATGCCACCAGTGCTCAGCTCATCAGAGAGAAAACTGGTAAAACCATTTATGTATGTGCACAGCACCCCGACCACAGGCAGCCACAGGCGCCTCCTCTGCCCTGTGACCAGCTACTGGCCCTCTTGGAGACAGCAGGAATAATGGTGGAAAGACCGCAGTTAGTTGTGGGCCACCAGGGCACAGGAGCTCCGTTGGGCAAGTCACACAGGAAATGCAGGACTCAGCCTCTGCATCTCATAGGAGCAACAGAGGCAGTCAGCTCTTTCAAAGCTTCACCCATTGCACTTGCTGACTTTTTCCTCCTTTTTCACTTCTGCAATATAAAGGGCTTGTTGTATAAAGGTCAGCTTTGATCTGTGGCCCAAACAGATTAACTTAGGGCAAAATTAGGACAAGAGGAAAACTATGCAACTGACACTAAAGTTCATAAAAAATGGACTGATGAACCTTACCCTTACAAAAGAGGCAGGTCACTGTTGTAAGAATTAGCCACAGCATCTTAATGACTTATTTATTCACTATTTTTGTTAGTATGTGAGGAAGAGGAAAGGAGTGAAGAAAACCCATGAAAAGCATTTGAAATTTATAATAATGTGTACCTGTGCTACACTGCATTAAAATTCTGCCAGGCAAGCACTAAATTGGGTTGTTCTACAAGGGTTAACTAAATGCGAAGAAACTAATGTGTCATTTTTTGGTACCTAAGGAGCTGGAACACTTACTGCAGCAAATGGGCTGCTGTCAGCACATGTATTTAACACCAGCTGTGCCCTGGTATTGCACTGAGTCCATGTGTGACACTGCAGCAGCAATAGCTAGTGTCCCTGAACCCCACCTCCCCGTTGTGGAACCTACTGCATGTTACCATCCTAACATGAAAGTAACCCCACTTTTTCTAGATAGGATTTTAACTACAAAGGAAACCTTCCTCCTTCAGAGTAGATTTGGGATACTGAGGTTTTGGCAAAAAAATTATAAGTTCTCCACTACAGGGAGGAAAATTTCACTGCAAGAAAAATAACAGTGCTCATTGACGAATGGGACATGGAGGCGTGAGAGAACATGTCCAAATCACGCACAGAATCAATAGAATGGTTTGGGTTGGAAGGGACCCAACATCACTGTGTGAAGCCATGGCTCAGGCATGTCAGAGAGACAAAGTGTTTCAAGACCTTTGTCAAGCAAAACCTCTAAGTAAGATATATGAGACAACCATTTTACCATGTACTGCCTAGAATGGCACTGGGTAACATTTTATACAGGACAAAATTAGCTAACCTCATCTCCTGAAAGAGGCTGTAAATTAGGTTTGGAGTCTGTAACTACCTTCCAACTCTTTATGACTTTAAAGGAGTGGAAGCATGAAACTTCCTTAAATTGTAACCTGGGGTGACATGAGGGAAAGGGTTACTATCTACCACTACAGAATCACAACATTACTGTCACTGAAAGGATGCATGACTGACAACTACTGAAGTTTAATTCCCTTAGATACTTATTACTGATAGTTTTCCTGTGCAGTACCAACGGCAAGCCATCTATGTCACTCTGGGACCCCCCAGCAACAAAAATACAAACATATTTACATCTCCTTTGCATAGCTGCTTCATGAAAATAAATTGCCAAAGAGCATACAAATGCATTCATTTTAAAAAGGCTTGTTTGCACTGCTTCCCTAAAGGAATTTGAGAATGTTCTTTCTCCTTTCCCTTTAAATGGCACTTTGGAATTAGTATGCCATTGTGCAGATCAAGGCCATTTGCACAAATATAAAATATTCAATTAATAAGACTCTGGAATATTTAATCATGACATTGAAATGCTAAGGACTGCATTAACATTTATTATTCTCTATAAAGGAATGATGCCCAGCACTCTGCCTGCAACCGTTCTATAATAACTCTTTGGAGCTCGATGTGGGTTTTTGGTCTCTTTCCTAAACCAATGCTAAAAGGCAGTGTTAATGCAGATTAAGCTAAATTTCATAACCACTAGAGTAACACTCCAAGAGAGAGTGAAATTACTAGCTCTTAATTTAAAAAACTGAGAGAAGCATTTTTTTTCCCCATTTCCAATTAGCAGAGCTTACTTAGACGGCAGAGAATTATGCTCAGAGAAGTTGTGGCTGCTCCATCCCTGGAAGTGAAGCATACACCTCATACCTGTGGGACTTTATTTAAATAAAGCTATGTTGAACCCCTAACAGCAGTTATGTGAGCAGGTAGCTTGTTTCTCCATCTAACTTTATTAAACCACTGTACAGTATTTAGGAGCTCTCTTCTGACTGATATCAAAACTGACTCTAGACCCATACAACTGAACTGTAGAGTTTCTCCTATGTTGCAAGGGAGTGAAATTCAAACCCTGGAACAGGCTTCCTAGAGTGGTGGTCGATGCCCAAAGCATGCCAGTGTTGAAGAGAAATTTGGACAATGCCCTTAACAACATGCTTTAACTTTTGGCCAGCCCTGAAGTAGCCAGGCAGAAGGAAGGATCCTTGCAGGCCCCTTCCAGCTGAAGTAGTCTATTCTATTCTATTGGAAGTGAAAGATATTACAGATTACTTTAAATACCTTTTTTAGAACAAAACCCAGATCTTCCTAGTAACAGTAGTGCCCAGATAGTGCACTCACTATGCACCTTCACCAATGAATCACCAAAACAAAAATTAGCAGTAATATTTAACCCTTAGTATTGATAAAAACAAGAGCATGTCAGAGACATGCTTGAAACAAGTGAAGAATCGTGGGCTTCATTCAATTAAAAGGTCTGTGAACAGAGCTCTTGATTTCACAAGTTTCTAGTTAAAGCAGCAAACTTAAGAAGTCTGGACTGAGGAGTTTGTACCCATTGGTGAAATGAAAAATCTGAAAATGCTAGAGCAAGTTGAAAACCAAGTAGCAGTATTTATATGAACCCCTTTTCAAAAAGGGTACTGGGACTACAGCATCTACAATTGCTGCTTTGAAAACTGGTGGAAAACATATGCACCATGTTACATCTTAACAAACGCACAGGGAAATACACGGGAATGTCAGAATTGTCAAAATCAAGTGAGTTCAGACCTCAGAAATGGGAGAAAACCACCAGCAAACACATCAGATGAAGCATGGAACTGACCTGAGTTGGGGTAATTCTCCCAGCCAGCTCTGGCCATATATTAATATTAATACTACCATATTGATGCCAGGTTTGATCTTTTAAACTGAACACTTTAGCAGGATTTATTAGCTTTGGGAACAGGGCTATTCTGCATCTGCCACCAGGCCAGCCAGAGCCGTCTCCTGCTGGATGAGAGATTCCTGCACCACAATCACAACATGACCCAGGCAGACCCTCAAAGAGCTTGCCTTGTTTCAGTCAGAAAAAAGAAAGAAAGGCTGTAAGAGCACATTTTTCCTCAGTGTATTCAGGACTACAAACATCAGGGAAGGAGAAGTGATGTTAAGACGAAAGGCAAAATTGCTTACACAATACCAAATGGTATAAAATAGTCATAAATCCAGGCTTGGAAACCTGACGATTTATAACACCAATGGCAGTGAAATTGTGAGACAGCCTCTCAGCAGTAGTGATAGAGGTAAAAAACCCTCTGCTGTGGTTTAAGATGCATTTTGCTCAGCCCACAGGGATAATTACACAAGAGGAGCTTGTTAAAAAGGTTGACAAGGACGTGCAAACCAGAACTATCTTACATCAATGCTAGTATCAGAGAGGTCCCATCGGGATGCCAGGTCAGTACATGGTTACCTGTATGTTTACAGCCAGTCCCAGTGTAGCAAAATTGCTCACACAGTTAAAGTCAGGCATCTGCTGAAGCCAGATTTATGCCACCACACATAACTCAGCTGGTAATTCAAGCTCACTGCCAGGAGTTTGAGGCCAGGAGGTTGTCTATTTTCTGGATCACCAAACAGCTCTCTACACTTCTGCTTTAGTTTTATGGTCTGAATGGACTTACTGATTGGAAAGGTTTCTTCACTGCCTCCCACTTTCACACCAAGCAACCCCAGACATTAATCACCAATTTTATTCTAGAAAAGGCATGAAAAAACTAAAGTTCAGTTGAGAAGTAGTTACATGGGGAGAAAAGAGGCAGGAGAGACACCTTATGATCTTGTCCCTACTGTCAGCCTGCCAGCATGTGCTTCTGCTGCTCCCCTGCCCTCTCAGACTGAGCTCTTAAGGGAGCACACCACAGCCCAGGGGTCAATACTTGGGCCAATACCATTCACCATCTTCATGAGCGACCTGGATGGTGGTGCAGGGCACAGCTCAGCAGGCTTGCAGATGATATAAAACTAGGGGGTAGAGATGAGCATGCTGCCATTCAGATGGAGCTTGGCAGGCTGGAGAGAAGGCTGAGAAGAACCTCATGGAATTCAACAAAGAAAAGCAAAGTCTCATAACTGGGGAGCAATAACCCCATGCACCAATACATGCTGGTGGCTGACTGGCTGGAAAGCACTTGGCAGGGAAGGACCTGGAGGTCCTGGTGTACAACAACTTGAACACGACCCATCATCAGCATGGCAAAGACGGCCACCAGCCTCCTGGGCTGCATCAGGCAGAGATTGCCAACAGGTCAAAGAAGGGGGCTTACATGGAGGGAGCCCAGCAAATGCCCACCAAGATGATGAAGGGAGTGCAGCATCTTTCATATGCAGAGAGTCTGAGAGAGCTGGGACTGCTCAGCCTGGAGAGGAGAAGGCTCAGGGGGGATTTCATCAATGTGTATGAATACCTGATGGAGGCTGTAAAGGAGACAGAGACAGGCTCTTCTCAGGGGCACCCAAGGAAAGGACAAGAGATAATGGCCATAAACTGAAATACACACAACATTAGATAAACATAACAAAAAAAAAAACCCTGGTTTTGAGGCATGGTGATTGAACACTGCAACAAGGTTGCCCAAGCCTTGGAATGTCTACCCTCAGAGACAGTGAAAATTGACCTGGACACAACCCAGGGCAACCTGCTCAAACTGACCCTGCTTTGAGCAGGGAGTATCTGCAGACATCACTCCAGCCCCAGCTCCTCTGTGATTTATTCAGGTCACAGCTCTAACGCACCATAGAAACTGCACCAGGCTGGACTGCCTCAGCAAAACAGCCCAAGAACGCACTGCAGTTGCTTGGAGAAGTCCATCTTCCTGCATGGAGAAACTGCATTGTAGGAGCTCTCAGACCTGAAAGAGGCTCTTTCCCAGGGAGATGCCTAAGCAAGGCAGTGCGTTTGGCAAACACCCAAAGAACTTGTAAAATTATGCACTAAAAATTTGGCAACACCAATTTTAAACTGTTTTAAGTGCTCACCAATGAATATTCTGCAGGTAGAAAACATCTACTTTGAAAATGGCTTTATAATTTGTATTAAGGACAAGCATTAGCATGCCGAAAGATTCCTGCATTCTACCTGATCAAAATGTCTCCTAAGTGACAAAAACAGAAAGCAGCACTGAAGAACTCATCCCTCAGACAAAAAGACATCACTTTCTCTTCTCTAATACACAGTGCACGTATATTTTAATTACAATTAACATCCATAACTATCAATGCTACTGCAATTTGCTATTATTGAAAAGCAGCTGAATATACTTCACAGGCACTTTGCTTTTATTTTTAAATTGTTTAAACAGTTTAGCACATGCCTTTGCCAAGGGGTCACTCTGGAACAGTGTGTGAGGAGTAGGGAACATCTCCATCCTTCCTATGCAGCAAGATGACCAAGACCCATGGCTCAGGGAGCTCCTGTGAGCATCAGCCACACGCACAGGAGAGGACAGCGGGTGAACAGGCTGAATTAACCCGCTCCAGGCCATGCTAGGGTCACTGATGAGAAGCTATTATTACTCCCCAGCTCAGAGGGGCTCAGTTGCTGTTCATAGGGAAAGGAATACCCACTCCAATTTGTCCAGTGCAGAGATGAAAGCTGCCTCATGGAGTGCAGGAGTCATGGAGGTTCTATATCTTCTTCCCATGCCAATGTCAAGAAGCTTTTTGTGTGCCCACAGCTCCCACCCCGCAACCCGTGCCCACTAGTGGGCTCACTGCCCCACCAGCAACACCAAGCCTGTGTACTCCAGCAATTAGCATTACATGCTACAGGCTGTTAATTTTGTGGACCCTGCTAGTTTACTCACAATCATGCAAACATGCTTTTGGATTTATCTCTTTTTAGCACTGCCTGTCAGGCCACCATCGCCTCTGGCTCCTGGGAGCTGTGTTCCTCCACACCTCCCAAACTGGGACACTTCCTCTGCTCCCACCTTGGTCTCACCTGCTCCCGCTGTGAGCGGCCCTTACTCTCAGCCCTTTTTCTAACCCTCGTTGCCTCCCCTGGACATATCTCTGCCACATCACACAGAGAGATGCAGGTATAGAGGGATGAGGTGCTTGACGTGGCTTTAAGGCAACAGCAGATGCAATGCCAAGTCCCCCAGGGCTTTCTCAATTGTAGGAAAAGGTTGTTCAATCAGAAAGGGTTCATCAAACAGCCAGAGGAACCAGTAAAGAATGTTGAAGTTTGCCTTAGAGTATGAGACTTCAGGAGCTGATTTATTAAGCTTTTCAGGAGTTGATCTATTTAGCTTATAGAAGATTAAGGAAAGACATGATCACAACCTATACAAATCAGGATGTGAACGAAACCTTCAAAGCAAACTCTCCCACATAACAGGGCAGGCAAGGACCACAACCTGCGCTGGACAGACAACCAGCTCCCCTAAATCCTGACCTTTCTGCTCTCACAACCCATTTAAAAATACAGCCTATTTTTCTTATGTTCCTTAAGATTCAAAGCCTCAAGGCTGAAATTATACAACTTCAGGATGTCAGTAACCAGAAAATTTTACTGGGGAGAGGAGGTGGCAGGGAGTTGCAGGAGCAGCGGAAGCATGGATGTGATGGCGTCAAGAACGTGAGCACTGTCCTGCAGGTTGAACCTTGGCCACTCTTGACCCATCTCTGCTTCTAGCAACAGGGGAAATACTGTCTGGTGGGGCAGCAAACTGGGCCACTCTTTGTTGCCTATCCCCCTCCACCCAGCACCCACCACCACTGGACAGGGATGTCAGCAGGTTGGCCCTGACAGTTTCAGTTTGGATTGGTCTCTCTCAGCAGTGATTTGAGACTATCCATTCAGAGACACATCTGATCAAAGTGGAACAGAGGAAGAGACTTCATCACATGAGAAACTGGACTGTGTGATCACAGTCACCTCTCTCTGCCCTCATCAGCAGTGAAAATACAGCTCTGTGGTAAGTGCTTCTCAGGGACACTGCAAAGCAATTCCAAGTGGCTCCAGGGCTGAAGCAGAGCAAACACAGCAATGTTGTTACACAGCTCACACATAAGAGCACCTCACACCAAAAACCTCTTCTGGGTAAGTATTTCTCAAGTGAAAAGAACAGATTTAAAAACACAAAGCCATGCCATAACCATAATTTTCTCTGAGATTTCTGCAGTCTACCTCATGCCCTGGCCTATGACACTAATGCAAACAAAAATGCACTTCAAGACTGGTTCTGGACAGGTAGATGGGTTTGTGCCCTGAGACCATAGCAAAGAAGCATCCCTGCATGCTCCCCTTGGCGCTTATTCATCAACTGAGCATGTGCTAATAGCTACAGTCAGAATAAGAGCACTGCCCTACAAGGACCTCAGCATCCACTCACAGTGAGGCCATTGTGTCGCTCTTAAAACACTGGCCTGAGGCCGCCAGCGCTGTCAGTCTCACATCAGTCGCTCAAACTGACCTGTGAGATGGGGTCATCAGTACCTTTCTTCTCTTCGATTCAACAAGGCTGGAAAACCTTTGGACCAGGAATTCACTTACTGGCCTTTGCCCAGCATTTAGGACAAATCACCTTTACTACAGTATAAGAATCAAAGGTTTGTGTAGCTCAGTGACTGGCTCTAATGCTGGCCTAAGCGGGCATCATGGAAAAAAACACAAACTCAGGAAAAACACCAGGTATTCTGCCCAGAGCATTGCCCTAGCTTGCACCCTTTTAGGTCAGGGACTTCTTCACAGACATGTAAGTTTTGATATACTTGTTACTTCCCTTCCATGAATGGAAATATTGCAACAAAAATAACACTGCTAGGAAATTACTATTGCAGCAGAACTCAGTTTCTGTAAGACAGCCCTAATTATGAGCCATGAGAATTTTTCAACTCCTATGTTACCTCTGCATAACTTCTTGCAAAATTCTGGGACAGGATACGACACTGTGAAGCCATTTCACCTCTGGGGGAAATAATGTCAAACTCTATGTCATGGCTTAACCCCAGCCAGAACTGAAGCTCCACACAGCAGCTCTTCCACTCCCTGCAGTGGGACGGGAGAGAGAATTGGAAGGGGGAAACTGAGAACACTCGTGGGTTCAGACAGGGAGAGTTTAATAATGGAAATAAATAATGTAATAACAATAATAAATTGTAATAACAAAAAGAGAGAAACAAAACCCAAGAAAAACAAGTCATACAAATGATAAACAATTGCTCAGCACACACCAACCAATGCCCAGCCTGTTCCCAAGCGATGGGTCCTGGCCAGTTTTCCTGCCCCCAAGCTCACACAGAGCATGATGCCTCATGGTCTGGAATATCCCTTGGGTCAGTTGGGATCAGCTGTCCCAGCCGTGTGCCCCTCAACTCCTTGTGCACCCCCAGCCTCCTTGCTGGTGGGGTGAGAAGCTGTAAAGATCTTGATGCTGTGTAAACAGTGTCCAGCAACAGCTAAAATACCAGTGTGTTATCAACATTATGCTCAGACTAAAGCCAAAACACAGCACTGGACCAGCTACTAGAAAAAGAATCGACTCTATCTCAGCCAAAACCAGGACATGCTATAATCACAATGTGCTCTTTCCTAATAACCGCATAATAAATATGCTTCTCCTAAGTAAAAACCAGATGTACTTCCTTGCAATCTGTGGAGACCACTTGAAGCAATTACATATGAAATTCACACAAAAGGTAAGGAAAGTTACAGACATAAGTAAAAACAAACTCTTACCAATAAGGTAAAGGGCAACAAAGATGTTTTAAACAATAACAGGGGAAATTATTATAATAGTTTACATCCATTATAGGGAATGAATACAGTAAATATTACTGTTACAGAAAGCATTCAACAAATATTTATCTTTTTTGCACGTAAAGACACTGAGTGGGGCATTCTCTTTTCACAGTAATTACAAAACATTTTCTATTCAACAGTGGCTGTTTAGCTGAGCAGATTATTAACCAGCCACAAACAAAGCTAATCACAGCCAATGTTCAAGCAACTTTAAAGCCATTTTTGTGAGAAGCTTTTAAAAGCAGTTCCTTGCTAACGACAAATGTTTACCAAACCTTGGCCCCCTCAGGAGAGCAGAGGGCTATAGTCACGGCATTGAAAGGGGCAAGTTGGATGCCCCCAAAACCTCCAACAAGATTAATGTGACAGACTGGACAGGTAAAATGAGTCAGCCTGATAGCGATGGAGTTTGGGGGGTAGGATTAATTACCAGGATGTGGCAAATTGATTGGGTTTTATAAAAACTAGACATGAATAAGCCAGATTCTGATGCAAGATGTTTCAGAAACATCTTACGCTAGAAATGCAATACTAACCAAACTGGAAATTCTTCCATTGAACTTCTGAGGACATGCATAGAAAAACACTCCCAGTAAGGACATGAAATTCCTACTTCTGTGCAAGCAAAACGCTACTTTCAATAGAGATGAACCGAGTACAGCTCTGATCTTCTGCTCCAAAAACACAAACTCAAGAGACAAACTGGTCCAGAAGCAGCAGCAAAGGGACATGACTTAGTGCTTCAAGCTGAGACAAAGGCTGAGACAGACTGTTACTGCTCCCTAGAGACACACAAGGGAGAAAACAACAGTGAAAGGCAAGAATTCAGTAAGCAAAGCCAACACAGAACGAGAAGTTATAAGTTACCTATGAATACACTTAAACTGGAAACAAGAAGAAAGCATCTAATCACTACAGAAGAAATACTGAGGAATACACTCCCATAGCAGTATGGCAACAGGAAAAATAAGCAGCTAGTTAAAAAACGCGCTCAGCTTATGACAGTAGTGGGATAGAACTGAAAGCAACTACTCAAGAGTCCTTTACAGTGCATGTTCCTAAGGAAAAGTTATGGCTGAGCCCAAGTGAAGATGCTGAAGGATTAGCTCAGGTGTTTAAGAAGTGAACCCTGGATGAACTGAAACTAGGGGGTGGGACAGGCACTGCTGGTGTGTACATCACTAGAGACCATCTTTTATGAAAGGGCTGAAGACCCAGGAAATAGCCTTCGTAAAAGGAACAGGAAGATCCGAGATATGGGAAGCCTGTTTTGCACAGGGATATAAGAGAAGCTTTTCGTATTTTGCTTATCAGAATGAATAAGCCCACCTGCATGGGCTGAAAGGTTCTGTCATTAGACTACTCTTCATTCTGGCTAGCAAAGGAAGTGCCTGGAAACTAGAGTGAAACCATTTCAGATAGGAGGTAAAGTACACAATCTTAACACTGTTGTGACAGCCCATCAGAACAACTTCTGTAAGGATTATGGCTAGTTTCTTAATCAGATCAGAAACCCTTCCACAGAAGGTGGTGAGCTCTCCTACAAGCAAATAGCTCCAACAAACTAACCAGGAAAGTAATTTCTATGGCTACGTGGCAGCAAAACTCAGACTGCATAGCCAAAATACTCCTCTTTTGTCTTGGGATCAAGAGCAGAATGGAGTGGGGAGAAGAGGCACAGATTTCCAAATTCAAGACAAATTTAGCTGTGCCCCACACAACGCATTTCCCCGAACTCTCACTCACGTTTGTGTTTCGAAGAATCACAGACGGGAGCAGATTTAAATGCTGAACATCGTAAGCGTTATGTATAACTATGTTTTTAGCAGAGGAACACGTAGAGAGCTGTGTGCTGGCCAGGGACAGACCGGGCGATGCAGAGAAGGCAGCTCCTGCCATCTTGTGGACAAGAGCCCTCGGCTGCGCTGCTCCAGCATCACACATCAGCCACAACAAAACCCAGGGCTTCTCCCTCAGTGCCGCCGCTGGGATACGCTTGGCAGTCGGGCCTTTCCACCTGGATGCAGAAGGAAACGTTCTCTCACTTGAGGAAAGTCCCTACCAGTGCACCTTTCATGTATGGCATCAAGGAGAAATGTGCGCTCTGCTTATGGATTTTGGGAAATACCTGGCATCTAGCAGCTGATCCCAAGGGCTCAGCTATTTTTGCCTCTACACCTAAGACAGTGGAACTGTTATGACAAAATCCAGTTCTGAAAGGTTTTATGAAGTAGATAATCCTTAAGCCTTAAAAATGTTTTAAAGACTCTGCCTATACCTTACTTATGCAAAATGTTTCAAAGGTCAAACGAACGGTCATTTTTTGTACATCATTCAAATGTACCTTCATAAAGCAAATTATGAAGTAGCTCCTTTTAGGAGTATACAACTAAAATCTTGATAATGTTTGAATAACAGCACTAATTTAGTTTTATTTTTTTTTAAATATGTTTAGCCAAATTAGCACATTAGCAGCTTAATACAGTAGCTGAAGACTTTACACTCGTTAATGGGATCTCAATGCACCAAACAAAACTGGATCAGAGTCCACAGTGGATACTTTTCCATCATGGCAATGAATAGGCCTTGGAAATTTTAAATAGCATACTTAACAAAAGCAATTTTAAGTGTTTTTGCTTCACCTATAAGTTACAAATTGCCACAGTACCTACTGTCCCCTCCCGAGTCCACTCCTAAGGCAGTAACACGCAGAGCTCTCAAGCTGTGGAATCACAGGATGTACATTTTCAGTTAAGTAGGCATTCCCTTGTGCCTACTTCCTTCTGCTTTCTGCCTTCCCTGCCTGGTTCTCAACATCACCTGAGCTAACACCCACTTGTTTTCGAGCACTTTTTGCTGTCTGCAGCAGTCGCCTGTTGGCACTCCACTGGTTCTGCCCTTGGTCCTAATTTCCCTTCTACACAAGATCAGTTTCATTCAGATGTCCGAAATCAGCCATCTGGTTTGCAGATCGGGCAGTAGATGGGCATCTACCTAATACTATGACAAATGGATCAGATAGGGTTTTTTTCCCTCCTATCTGGTCACTACTATTTTCCCTTCAAACTTGAGTTTCTCCATCAGCTGTGACTGACACGAGCAAATGAAACCAAAAGTCTTTGACCAGGAGTATAAAAAAGCAATGGATAGAAGAGCAGCACGGCTGTAGAGACACAGCACACCAGCTCACCCTGCTTCCTTATGAAACCAGCCAAAACCCTTTATATCTAGACCATGGGAAAGCTGAAAGCACTGCTCTCCACCCTGACCAATGCTGCCTCATTGCTTTCCTCAGTTCCATCCCATCTACCTACTGTCTTCCATCTTATACATGGCTTACATGCCTCTAGAGCACTTTCGTACAAGTGCCTGGCATAAGCAGCCCTGACCATGACTGTAAGTTATAAACAGAACTCTAATAATAAACCAAGTCTGCCTTAGATTCCTGAGGAGGCATTTTCTCTTAGCCGTGATTTGCTAAGCGGATGTTCTGAAACAGAAGTATTTACAGAATTTGTAGTTCTTCAGCTTATCAGTCATGTAATCAAGCTATCCCAAGTACTCCTCTGGAGGTCACATTTGTTCCTCTATCAGTAGTGCTGTGATGATTCACCAGAGAAAACTAGTGAAGTGATACACACCCCACAAGTAACACCAAGTACAACCACCTGGTAAAAGCAATTCCAAGGCTAAGGGAGAAATACATTTCTTATCTCAGTGTGACCCTGCCATCAAGTAGTCTGTGCTACTGCTTGGCTCCGAGACTCATGAAATGGCTTTCCTGTTGGAGCAAGCCAAGGCCAGTGATGTGGCTGTAAATGCTCCAGCCAGCGCAGGCTCCATGTTGGGCACAGGCAGGGACGAATTCACTTCATCTAACTTCAGCCGTCTGCAGCAGACTTTCACACCTACATTGACCATCTCTGCATACCCAGTGGAAAGAAACAGGTATTCAGACACCTACTTTCACATGGCTTCACAGGCTACTTCAGTTACCTCTCCTTTGACTCGAGAGGAAACCTAGGGAAATAGGCTCTGTGGGTGTCTCACTGACAACTCCTACCTGCAGGGAGAGCCACAGCCTTACAAAACTCATGCCCTCAGGAGACAAAAGATTCCTGTGAACAGAAAAGGAGGACTGGAACAGGAAGAGGGAGGAACCCTCTTTGATTGGAGCTGTGTGGGCTTGCAAAATGGAACTTTCAGGTTTCTAAAAGTAGGTGTTGATGATTGGAAAGGTGTGAAAGGGTGAAACACTGAAGCAATTCAAACAAATTATCGTACCAGTCAATGAAGGAGCTATGACCATCATACCAAACACAGCAACATAATCCTGATACCACAGTGAAAACTGCTGTTACAAGTTCGATCCCAGTGCTTGGCAAAACAGGGAAGTATAGGCCATTCCATGCACCATGAATTCCCTCTGACCTCTAAAACATAAAAGCAGGAATTAAGAAGGGAAAAAAATACAGAACACAGCTGAAAGGAACTGAGAAGAATAGCAAGGTCTGTATCATCAGAGGACATACAGATATAGCTCTCTGGCCCTTGTGCATCACAGAGGGACCACTCAAGGAGATGAAGCTCCTCTTCCATCTTTCCTTCTGCATGCCCCACTCCCACACACTCCATTACTTCTTCCTTCTCTTCCAGCTTTTCTCATCCTGAGACCAGCAGCACTATGCAGCATTAGCAGAACATAGCAAAAGAGCACAATCTGGGCAGCCTGGGACTTCTTGTCCTAGAGAAGCAGCTAACCACAGGATATAGGCATGTCCCAAATCAGGGAAATGAGTCTCAAGCACTGGCTGTTACAGCTGATATCTGTAGGCTCAGAGCATTCAGTTCTGTTGCCACACTTCTGGACAGTATCACCAGAAAGCTGTAATTCTTTTTCTCCTCTCTTTTTACTCCTTTGTTAAGTGCTTGTTTCATCAAAGCCCTGAAAGGTAATTATCACTGGAGACTTAAACAGAGCCAATCCCATCTTCCCTGCTAAGAGTTGGCTTAATAGATGAAATTTTTTTCACAAATACCCTTGCTCATAGGAATGAGGAGTAATTTGGTATATCTGAGCACTGACTACACATCTGTTCCAGCCTGTCTGCAAGGTACTCTATCTGGTCCAGTTTTTCTCTTCTGTATCTCAGTTGTATCCCAGCTCTTCTCCACTTTTTCAGGTCTTTGATCTATTGACCAATGATGACAGCATCTCGAAAGCCAGAGCCTGCGAGTCTGATGCATAACCTGTGGATGTATGAGACAACCAAAGGGCTCAGTGTGCCACTTAGCCATCCCCCTCAGTGCCTGTACTTTGCCTCTTTCCTTTCTGCTCAGCACTGTGGGTTTTGTTCCTGGGGAGCCCACCCACTTCGCATCAGTCCTTCTGGCTCCTTGTCTTGGCATTTACCTTAAAATATAGGTCCTTCAGCCTCCTGACATTCAACCAAGAGCCCTGATCATGCTTCCTGTGTTTGATTCAACACACCCTTGGCTGCTCTGGTTTCTTGCTCAGATCTCAGGTCTTAATTCTGCCTTTGGCTATCTTCCTTCTCAGCCTCTAATCTTTGATCTCAGCTGCCCTCAGTTCAGCTGGGATTCCCTGTTAAGGAACTTCCTCCCCACGGTTCCAGGGTATCTCAATGGCTTCAGTAAGCCAACCCCAGCCAATCCTCCATAATGTCTTCCAGGAAAGCATTAGTTATGTTTCTAGGTTTCTTTTAAGTTTCCTGAAAAGGATAACAAATACTTCATCAAATGACAGGGACACAGTAGAGTAACTTAAAAAATTAACAGGGGCTATTAAGAGACTCTCATTAAAGAGCAGGTTGCTCAGTGAAATAACAATGAAAAGGATGTGAATGGTAACTAAGGAAGATGGACCCGGCACTGCAATAGATGATATTGATATGCCAAGCAGAAGAATGGACAGGAACAAAAATAAAAGCCCTAGAGAAAAGCACACGGCACACAGTTCTGAGCACCATTTCTAAATCAGCAGGAGAGTTCACAGAAACCCAATTAACAAGGTCATAACCAGGAAGAGCAGACCAGAATGTCAATCAGCACATGAAACAGCCAGTGTGAAGATGGAATGTAATAAACACGTCCAACTGCAATGTGAAGTACAGGCAAGCAAAAGGAAAGCATGTGTAGTAAGAACAGAAATAGTTGGCTATCCCTTAAGAGGAAACAATGCTCTGAAATGCTTGAAATGAAAGAAGGAATACAGCAGCAGGTGCATGACAATTGCACAGACTTAAACAAAGTTCTCGGGATAACTTTAGCAGCAAACTAATTCTTGTGCAGTCCAAGAGCATTCCTCAGAGCTCCTGACAATTTCCCCTTGACTGAAGAAGCTTGGCCTGTTCCAGGTCTTTCATCAGTCCTGGCCTCTCCAAGCTCTCACAGCAGATAATCCTATGTCATCCTCATGCTCCTACAGGCTTCTCCCACACGTGCCAGAGGACCTAGATTTATTTCACATATTAGCTAACCAATCGCACTGCTTCCACACACCTTTCCTCCAGAAGGCAATTCTTTTAATCAAATGCAGGGATGCAAAATACCACCCACCCCTCCTAGGCCAGATCCTTTCTTACAAGAGCAGCACCACCATCAAAACAACAACTGCCTTCACAAAAGAGCAGACCTTTGCTAACAGCACAGTGAGACAGATTTGTGATGGGCATCAATTAATATCACCTTCTCTGCTGATGCTGACATCCTTTCCAGCAGCTCCGGAACTAGTCCAATAGCTTTAAATCTGCTTGCTGATTTTGACAAATTGAGTCAAGCACCCCTTCAATCACTAGCCCAACAGCTCCATGCATCTTTCCTGAAGGGTTCAGAACAGAAGCATGTTTCTGAAAGTCATTTTATTTTTAAATGTAAATCCAAGTTGTCTGATGGTATGGTGAAAAGATCATAAAAACTGCAAGCATTCCATCCAGGAAGTCTTCTGATAAGGCAATATAGAACCAGACCGACTTCCTACTTTTCTTATTATTTCATGACATGCATCTACTGCAGAATACTCCAAAGAACAATATGTTAGCACTTGGTGAATACAATCCATGTGATTCAAGCTTTCAGTCCATTATTTGCCTGAATCTCTTCAATCATGAATAAAGCTTGAATATAGAGCAAACCTTTCACAGCAAAACAAATTAGTTCACACACTTACATTCAAACATAAATGACTAAGCATGAACAAGATGAATGCAAATGAATTCACTGTTAATAAAATAACAGCAAGATTTATGTATCAAATAATAAATTCCATATATTCACTGCTGAACAGCACTGCCTGCAAAGCTCTCTTATGGCGTCTGCCTAGTGATTTACAGTTGTCAAAATCTCACATCAAGTTTTACTTACCATAGGGCAACACACTGCTCTTAAATGACTGCAACTGCTCCATTAAAATGGTGTTCACAGTAATCTTGCTTAATATTTTACATGAAACAGAAAAAAGGCTACAATAGACACACAGTGACGTGCTGCAGCAGGACAACACACCAGTAACAAACAGAACAGGGTTGGCTTCAGTGTGGTCTCTACTCATCAAAAGATTCTGTTTCATGAAGAGCCTGATTCCAGTGTAAGTGTGGGAGCCTGAGGAAGCAGTGTGGAAAGCACTGGCAGAGGTGTTCAGGGTCTCATGGGAAACTTCACCACATCAAACCCACAGTGTGTTGCTGATCCCAACACAAAGACACTGATTCTTATAGCACTTGTCTATCCCAGATCCACCTGCAAAGAACAACAATCAAGTTTAAATTCAAAGTAAATCTATGACATTTTCCAAATAAATATGTGGCCAAAGAAAGTCTTTTCAAAAGATTTTCTTCACATCAGCTCCTCTTCTCACTGTTTTAGAGTTCTGTACAATTTGACATAGCTATATATACTGTGATTAACTGAGATAATGAGTAACTACACTGAGGAGGAACTTTGACGGGCTGTTGTACAGGTCTAGCTGTGACATCAATGTGAGATCACAGTTTTTGATTCCTTCGCTTAGAACCCTTTTCCAGGAGCCAGCACAGCATGGAGTAGAACCACTGTTTCATGTAGATCTCAATTACTACCCATAAAGTCCATTAGAAGAGCAAACAATTAGGAAAATGCAATAACATTAAGAAATAAGAGGTTACTGGAAACTTTGAGTTTTAATGATGGAATATTTTTTATGTGTGGAAAAGTGGTAGAGAGCTGAAGACCAGAACACAGAGGAATATACATCAAGTTTTATTTAGGACAAAACCAGAGTGAGGACTTGGAGCAAATATTAAGGAATGTTATACCTGATTTTTCATGGTGAGGAGGGGACAGAGGGGAATTGGAAAACTTCCAGGTAAGGAAAGCTTCATGTTCCTTGCAGGAACATTCAGCCAAGCACTTTCCTGCACACACAGCTTTACAGAAACTTACTACACTGCATACACTTGTGCACACCCAAGTTACCTTAGGGCAAGCACAACTGATTTTACACACATCAGCTGCTCCACATTGCTGCCTCTGCCTATCCTGAGCCCACTCCCTCAACACAGAAGGAACTATAATTTTTCCACTGGATATGAACATGGTTTTGAGAAGCAAATTGCTCACACTGATTTGTTGCATCAGTTTTTAAAAAAATGTTAGCACCTGCTCATAAATCCAGTGCTTTTCCAAATAAATGAAATCTAGATCTCTCAAACCTCACAAGTGCACTCCTGGCTAAGGAAAAATCACAAAGCTACACTGGAAATCACAGAACAATCTCTTTTATGCACAAGCTATTTCTGAAAAATCACCCAGCTTATTTTGATAAGCAATATGCATTATGACCTCTGCCAGTAAAATCATCCTTCAGTCACATATCAGAATAAGAAAGAGACAACACTGGTTCAAAAGTTTTATTCCTATTCCTACGGGCTTGTGAAAAACTCCTTACAACAAGCAATTCAGGAACCACAGTTACCACAGGTAGAAATCTCTACATGGTATCAAAAGGTATATCCAGATTCAAAACACATTAGTCAGTTTTCATGATGTCAGATGCTTGAAGAGTGACATCTCATTTCTTCATCAATTTAATTATTCTTCTGATATCCCTAAACCACAGCCACCTTTTCCACTCCCTTTGAGCTGCTGGCTGAGAAGTAATATTACACCATTCAGAACAGGCAAAAGAATAAAACATAAAAATAAGAATAACAAAAAACGAAACCTGATGGCAGCAGCCCGTTGTCACCTGAAGACTAGCGTGGTGGTGTTCCGTCAGTGACAAGTACTGCTTTCACTCAGAAGTGTCTGTACAGAAAAATCAGTATTTGTTTACTGCTCAAGCTGGCAGACATACAGACTCACAAAAGACATTTCAGCTTTTTCAGTTGATAAAGCACCTGCTGCTGTGAGCAGCTAACACAGTTACCATTTGTTTCCACACCACCTTCATCCTGATGGAGTATCAGTGGAACTTTTCAGACAAATCAATACACGTATTTAAAACTTGGATAATTCCAAACTGTGCTAGATTGAACTAAAAAGAAAAAAAAAAAACCCAAACCAAACTTGTTAGACATTTTGCAAGCACTGGAACTCAAAAAACAAATTGGATTGTTCTGGTAACAAAATCTGGAACAGCTTCTTCACTCTGGTTCATGCTCACAGCACTGACAAGCAAGCCCTTCCAGAAGCCCTATTTTAGTCAAGCTGAATGTGACCCTGGCAAAGGAAACCACCCTGTCACACGCTGTACAACGCTGTAGCACACTCCTGAAGCTGTTTGGTTTCTTTCTGATCTTCCTTCAAGGGAAAGGTAGTGTTATACACATACATACAAACAAATTCACTGTGTTGAAGAGCATTTAAGAGACTTAAACTGGTATGAGAGTGTCCCCTCAAGCACAGAGCCTACTCACACAGAAGACTTAATTCTCAGTTTTAGAAGGTTCTTCAAAATTTATCCAAAGACATTTTGAGCCTGGCAGGTGGGGAACAATGCTGATGAAGAAATGCTAGAGGAGCTGCTCTGTCAGACAGCTAAATATTCATAGAATCACAGAATAATTAGGGT
>JANHGB010013746.1:0-24504 GCA_026283785.1 Coracopsis vasa | reverse complement strand
GTTGCTCCAAGCCCCGTTCAACCTGGCCTTGAACACTGCCAGGGATGGGGCAGCCACAGCTTCTCTGGGCAACCTGTGCCAAGGCCTCTCCACCCCCGCAGGAAGGAAATTCTTCCTTTTATCTAACTTAAATATCCCTGGTTAAGTTTGAGAGAAACAAGGTTCAAACACTACAAAGTGAATCCATGCAAAGGTTTCTCCCCACCTTTCCATATTAATTTTCCATATTAAAACTCTTCACACACATAAAAACTTGCCTGAAGCATTTCTAGGATCTACACAAGTCTTGACAGTGCCTATAAACTAGGGCCTGGGTTTTTAAAGACAGCTTTGGCTGAACTGGGCTCTCTGGCATGCACTGCGTTTGCAGGACCCCATTTGGCAGCTGACCTGCAAGTGTGTCTGGTGGACAATGTGCCAGAGGTGCTGCTTTCTTGTTTTCTCGTCCCTCTTACTGCCAGCATCAAACCAGTGACAGAAGATACGGCAGACTAGCTCAGTTCCATCCTTTGTCTTGTTTAAGCTGCCACATGAAATGTTTCAACCTCCAGGTACAGGACAGCCTGAGGTAGGAAAGGCAAGGGTATCAATCTTTTCTGCTGAAGTTAAACTGCTTCACAGGGATGAATTAAGTATGCATTGAGCCAAGAATAGAAGAAAAAGGATTCACAGACCACTGGTTTGGGTATCTGATTATTCTCCAGGGAAACACAGCTTTCTGTGCTGCTCCACTGAATGCTTAATGTTAGTGTTGAACAGCACAGACACGGAGATGGATGTTTCCTTATCTCCCAGCTAACCACCAGAGCCTTAGGCTATCAGAACCAGGTATCCAGGCTTAGAGAGTCATGCTGGCTCTCCATTTGCTACACCAACAAATATTTAACCCTTCTGCACAAAGGGAATCAAGTTAAGGAGACTGAAGCTCTTTCTATCTATGAAGGTTTAGCAATGCTGCAGAGTATAATATCCCTTTTATCCAACAAAGCCAAAACATTTCAAAAACAAAACCAAGCAACAGAAACACTCCCAGACAAACTGAATGGGCTTGCTTAAGAAAAGTGAGCATATCTTGTTACAGTGCAAATTAGTAGAGAAGTGTCTGGGTTTTTTTATTACCCTAAATTGAAAAACAGTGTTATCTGCAAATCTGGCAAGTGACTGGTTATTACCACAATATAATATCTACAAGCAGTGGATGACACAGACTCTGACACAATTTGCTGTGAAGCAGTCTATAGAAATAACAGTATCCTACAAATATCAAAAAACAGTCCCTATAAATTTCAAGTTAGCTGCAATAAACATATATGTGATCTGTTAGAAAAGCCCTCTTCCAGTAATGAACCACTAACCATACAGTCACAGCAGGAATAGCCACATTTAAATTCCCTCACTAGACTAATGAGGAGAAAAAGAGAAAGGTCTTTGTTTATGCTATAACCCGAAGCCACTGTAATTATTTTCCCAGGGCTAGCTGAATGCAAAAAAGATCTGCTATAATGAATGTACACTGGCTTTGTCAGATGGTCAAATGGATTTCTGGTTTGGTGGTGGAATTCGGTAGATTTGAGCCCTAAGGACTTGCTCAGAAAATAGTAATTTGGGGATGATTTTTAGTGATGCATACAATGAAAATGAAGTTCTACAAAAAAATAAGTTTTGCCACTGGCCAGATTGCTGAATAAAAAGCTGGAGCTGCATTAGTTCCCATTATCTGTATTTGCAAGCTGTTCACAAATAGCTAGCTCAATGATAGATTTTCCATTAATATTCACTTCATGTTTACTGAAAAAAAAAAACCCATAGTAGCTTGCTATCCAAATTTATAGTAACCATTTCCTCTAGAAATAGCATTTTTTATAGTAAGCAGAAGCAGAAGAAAAGGTTTTCTGGGTGGAAAGTGGCTGAACCTGTGCCAAACTATCAGCTTTGTGCACAGACCAGAAAATGCTCCAGTGTGCTGGAATTCAAATTTTATAAAGTCAGTCAACACATTTCCAATAAATGTCATTTTCATGCCTCTTTTTTGCATGCATAAGCAAACTAAGATGGGGGTTGGAGCAACCTTGTCTAGTGGAAGGTGTCCTTGCCTGTGGCAGGGGGATTGGAACTGGATGAGCTTTAAGGTCCCTTTCAACACAAGCCATTCTGTGATTCTACGAAACAAGCAATATCATACCAGTGAAACAGAACTAACAAACTAGAAATTATTTGCCTTTGTTTTCCTTACAAAGTATCTCCAGAGAACCAGAAATTCATCCATGGTGACTATGGACTCAAACCCATTAAGAGTTGTTTTTGTCTCTGCTGTTGTGTGGCACAGATTGCAATGCATAGCTCAGTGAGGAAAGCAATTTGGAGGGACACAAAGGACTCCTCCTCTCATACATATTAAAGAAAAAATTCAATGATCAATGAGATTATGGGGCCACTCACTTTAAGCATATGGTATTTGGTAATTAGTTCATGGCAGCACTTCAAAAGCGCTACAGTAAGCAGATTGATACAATTCAGTCTTTTTTCAGACCAATAACTTTAAAATTTCTCAGGCTCTGTGATTTACAGAGAGAGCTTGGATCCTCAGCTATTATAAAGCATCAGAGCTCCATTCATATCAGTGATGCGGTAAGTGTGAAAGTCATTTACACCAGCCAAGGATCTCATCTACAATGCCTGGCTCATGGCCACCAAACAGTTCACAAAGCTTTGAGCGGCCTCATAAAGCACTGCCCAGTAAAAACTTCACTGCTGTCCTTGAAACTTGTCAGTTTAACAGGAATTTTGCTTTGAGATTAATATATAAACCCCAAAATTGGAAGGACAACAGTGACAGGGATCACTGGTGCATAAAATCAACTGAAATAAAAGGACTGAAACAGTGATTTTTATGACAAGCCTGATTTTTATGCCTCACTCAAAGGCTGGTTTTAAGGATGATATGGACAATATCTGGTGTTCAGAGAACTCTAAGGCCTCCAAGAGCAGAGTACAGAACAGCAGGAGTTCAGGAATTGCATCACTCAGAAAAGTGGCACCCATAGCAATGCTTCAGATGTGTGAAAAGTATTAGGTAATATAAGCTAGAACTCAACTTTGTAGTCAGGTTAAAAGTGAGGTAGGTGGTTAAATAATTGCCCTAACCACTACAGTCTACCGATATATTTTGTTTGTCTGTTTTTAAAAACCTCTTCCTAAGTTTTCACGTCTCTGTTTTTAAGATGCATACATGTGTGTATATGCGCATTCAAGCAGCACAGAATCATTGAATAGTCAGGGTTGGAAAGGACCTTAAGATCATCTAGTTACAATCCCCCTGTCATCCAGCACGTGAAGTTATTCTGCACTACTGTGAGCAAGTAGTCATAAGAACATCTATTGTTCACTCAGCTAAATAGGGAAAGATATATATAGTTAATTTTATCATTCTAGACAGTTACTACAAGCAGAAAGGTAGCACAAAACCCCAACATTTAGAGAGTTGATAGATTCCTGTAATCAGCTGATACTCTACAAAACACCTGAACTATGAGCAGTGAGGGGCAGGTCACAAAGCTGAATGTGACAGAAAAGGTCATGCAGGCCCTGAATGCACAGAAAAATTGAGAAGTTCATTAACCTGCAAGGCCAAAGGCTTTAGTCTTTCACACAGTTGCTCCTGCACTGAATCTAGTAATGTGCATTTGCCAAACCCCATCTTCCATGGATGCCATCAGTCCTGATTTAAAACAACACAGACATTATGGAAAGAATCTCAACTTCCCTGGTAAGTAGCTCCAGTGGTTGATTACCACGCTGGAATGGAGAGTTAAAAAAAAAACCCAACAAACAAAACCCCAAACCAAAACAACCCAACATAAGAAAAAGACTGTGAGACAAAATTGTCAGTGATTGTCAGCAGCTTCCAGCAGCTGGGCACCACCAGACTGATGTGGTTTGGTGACCTGTGGGTGGGCTTTTTGGTTTTTATTGGGTTTGCTCCTTTCAGATTTATAGATATTGTGTCATTTCTCACTTCCTCTTTCCTTTTTCCTTGCATTTTAAAGTGTTAGCCTTATTCTTCTCTCACTAGAATGAATTTTCATCTGCCTTCAGAAATGTTGGAACTATTTTTTCCTTTTAGATCATTAACTGCATGTCACAACATTATAAAAACCTGCTGAAAACTTGGTGCCATATATTGGTATCACTGTTCTCATTAGTGCTGCAAAGAGACGAATCTCTTCCTTGCTCACTCCTATTTACTACTCCCTAATTCATCCCCCTGCAGAGCATCTCACCTTGTTTGATTCCAGCATCACACAGAGAGCATATGTTCCATTGCTCGTACACTCTTACCCCTAGGTACTTTCATAGCTGCTGCATTCCAGGGTAATTTCTCATTTGAAGTAAGCTCACACTCCTTATTTCTATAAGGATTGCTTTACATTTGGTCATTTAAAGCTTATTTCTGTTTCAATGAACCTCTATTTATCATTCTTTCAACTGTTGATTTATCTGAACGTCTTCTCCATATTGATTTTATAGTTACTGTTGCAAAAACTGTATAGCTGAGCTGTGGTAAACTTAATAGGATGGTTCCATATAATCTATCCTGCATTCCTGGGGACTGCTAACATCCATCAGACCAGGAGCTTGTAGCACTTCTGAAAAAGAAAGGCCATTCTGGCATGCCTATAAAATTACTTGTGTGGAAGTTTGGGGGGAGTGAGGAAGCAGGAATCCAACTTTCTCAAGTAAGGAAGTGCCTGATTTTTGCTGTAAAATAAACAGCAAGGGAGCTCTCTACTGTGCACCCAATAGAGGTACATGGATGAGGAACAGAATTATGAACCATGAGAGGTTAGGCTGCCAAAACCACATTTCAGCATTGGCAAAGGGCCTAACCAGGCCCCAAGTGACACTAGTCTTACACAGCTAATAACAAGAAGCATTTGAGTTAAATTCCTTCAAACAACTGCAGATTTCAAGCTGGATGGACTTGCTTTGTCACAAGAGGAAGCCATGAAATGGGTAAAGGAGAAAGTGAGGAAGATCATTCTTATGCTAGTCCCCAGTCTACCTTGTGGGAATGACTGACATTACAGACCCAGTGAGTAGAGGACATGAAATACAGTAACCCCCAAAGGAGCCAAGCACTGCCCTGGGACAGTGTCAGGCACAGTGCGCCACATCTTAAACATTAGCTAGGAGCAGCATCTCAGTAATTCTCCTAATGACAAACAGAGAGGAGTGACTTTCTCACTGAAGAGAAATTCATCATCTGGCCTGCTGAGCATGGGAGATATCCAGAGAATCAGGACAAGGGCTCCCATCACACACTGTCTCACAGATGCTCTCTCCCTACCAGCCTCTGACTGCTGTATTTGGGCCAGTAGCAGTTTAATTCTGACAAGAACTGGGGCCAGTCCAGCACTGATGATCAAGTTTTATAGCTATCCTTCTCTGACCTGCCCCATGCAATGCTTTGTCAAAGCCATTTACAATTATCACTGCAACATCTTACGGGTTCATTGGCACTGCCACAGAACTGCCTACTCAAGGCTACCACAGTGTTGTGTGACAAAAGCAAACCAAGTCTCAAAGAAGGCAATGCAGATGATTCTCTCTCTTCAGCAGCTGGGAAAAGCAGAAGCTCAGCAAATGCATCTCATTCAGCAAATCCACGGCAGAACTTCATACAAAAGCTCAGCTCAGCCCTTGACACTTACACACTATTCCTGCCTTTCTTACTTGAAGTCATTTTGAAACAAATGAAGCAATAAAGGATTTAAGCTTTTTGAAGTGACAAGAGATAATATTAATGCTTGTTAATCAAGTGTTTAAGGAAACTGAGTTGTGTAGGAAGTTGTCTGCGCAGAGTATATTTTATTTGAATTGACTTAATTGATTTTGTTTGATGAAAGAGTTGCCTATAGAAGAACAAAGGAACTAATGCAGTGCCTTAATACCCCAGTAATCTTGAACTGGTCTTTGCAATAGTTTTGGGGTTTTCTTTGTGATTGTGGAACTTCTAAATAATTTCTAGTAATTTGAAACATGTTCCCAAGCAGAGTCAGTCTGCCTTTGCACAGAGCCCTGGGCCTCCACTTGGGACTTGCTTCCTTTCCCATGCTATTACTGCAAACAGAATGTCTCCTAGTCTAAGAAATCCTGCATGAAAAGACACTTCATTACTCTCTATGGTGATGAATACCAAATTTCCCTTGGGCTGTCAGGAAATAGAAGGTTTATCTATCAGTGTATCAAAACAGCAGTTGGATTTCATGAAACCTACTTACAGAGGATTGTTCTCCACCTCCTTAAAGTTCTTTACAGTTACTAACATTTTGGGACAGGTGGCAGAAGCAGCATCATGGAAGATAGCTCCATTTTAAAGATGCAATGGCCACTGCAAGCTATTTCTGCCACCTGAGATAACTTATACAGGTTATTTTCAAATACTTTTTATCTTTATTGGGACTTTAGTGTGGCTTTGAATCATATTTTAAACAATTATTTTCCCTGAAAGGCCGTATGATGACCTTTCATCAACAAATCAGCTTATTTATTGCTATTGAAGTATTTATTCAAATGCTGGCTGACAAGGGAAAAGAGTTTGTTTTTTTCAAACAACTTCATTTTATTTGTTCAACTTCTGCTAAAATGGCACTTACTTCAATCAAAATAGTTACACTCACATTTCTCAGGGGAAGAGACAAAAGTAACTTTTTAGACCTTCACATGTTTGTACTTGTTCAACTACTCCACACTGGCATTACGTTCAGACGGGACTTTGAAATACTATCGTCATAATGATCACAGATTGGAGCTAGGAGACCACAGTGTATCAGAAAAACATGATAAATATGGAATAATGATCAGCAGAAAAGTTTTCCCGGAAGCAAATAAACAAGAAGCCAGCAGATAGTTTCTATGATTTATATTTGCCATGTCACTTTGATAGAGACTAAGAGCATTGCTTCACAATAAATCTATTTCAGTTCACAATTTATAGGCACATAGACACCTTAGATTTGCACTGGGCTACAGTAAATACTACATCAATATACCATCTCCTCTGCTTATCAGAGATTTTGTGCAAGAATAAGGACCTACACTGTATTTGAACAAGTTTGCTGAACTGGCTTTGCTCATTCATACTGTGCTCTTAGTGCAAGTAGAAGTTAGATCCTTTGAGACAGGGCCCTGCCATTAAACCCCCTGTATTTCTCTGGGTCAGCTGCATGCACTGTATCACTGCAATAATACATCATCTACCCTGCACCTTAGCAGATAGCCAGGGCTTGCAAATGCACTAAGAGCATATTAAAATAAAAAGCGTATAGAAACAGAAAATATGGACAGTGATCATTTATAAACAGACAACAAATAAAATAATCATGACTTCCAAGGTGTGAACATTTTTCTCATTGCAAGAAAGGAAAGCGAAATGGCAGTATGATCAAAAGCTTCTGCACAGTCACTGGAAAAACTGATTATCTTGACACATGTTAAGATAAACCCAACAATTTTGTTTCAGTCAGAATCTCAAACAAACAAGTTATCAAAACTGCAGTAACACTGTGGGTTAATGAAAGTATTAAAAATATTTAGATTAAGAAGTCTTCTAGCTTTCTGATGTACAGAAACTGTTCTCTGGGATTTAAGGAACTTGATATACAGAGTACTTGATTGTAATACAGAGTACTCAAGAAAAATATTATTTCTTCAACAGCAAAGCTACTCTCCTGCATCAGTTTGAATAATGGGAGAAACAAGCACCCTTTCACCACCCACTGAATACAAATCTATGGTGATTCTTGTCTCAATGAATAAAACCTTGGCAAGTTTTCCTTGAACTGAAAGGTGAAAGACGTAACACATTCCTATTCACCAGTGAGGTTCAAACAGTCTGAAAATTGGATCGTGAACTTCAGTCCAAGTTCACCCTCTCCTGAAATAATTAGATTTTTTTTTTCTTTCTGGTGTTAACAGGGAAAGAACAATCTCCTTCCCAACATCTCCCTCTTCCCTATTAAAATGTGTGTCACTTACTTTTCTCTTTAGCGAAAAATACTATTCTCTGTCAATCTTTTTAAACATCTCATATATAATTGTCCTGATTTCTACTGGGATTGAGTTAATTTTCTTCTTAATAGCACAGTGCTGTGGTTTGGCTTTAGTCTGAGATCAGTGCTGATAACGCAATCATGTTTTCAGTTGTTGCTCAGCAGCACTTCCCCTGATGAAGGACTTTCTGAGTCTCATGCTCTGCCAGTGAGGAGGGGCACGGGAAGTCAGGAGGAAGCAAAGACAGGACACCTGACCCAAACCAGACAAAGGGGTATTCCATAGCACAGCACGTCATGCCCAGTAGAGAAACTGGGGGAGTCACCTGGAAGGGACCAATCACTGCTTGGGTCCTGGGTACTGGTCAGTGGGCGGTGAGCATTTATATTGATATCACTTGTCTTTCTTGGGGTTTTATTCCTCTCTCTCTCCTTTTCATTACAATTACTATTGTTGTTAGTTTTGTTACTACCATCATTATTGTTGTATTTTACTTTGTTTCAATTATTAAACCATTCTTATCTCAGTCCATGAGTTTCACCTTTTTCCATTTCTCCTCTCCATCCCATTGTGGGATGTGGGTGCGTGAGTGAGCAGCTGCATGGTACTTAGTTGCTGTGTGGGCTTAAATGATGACAATAATGGAACTCCCTAAAAATCAGTCTTGATACTTCGCAATCACTGTAGTTAACACTGGCAAGACTTGCTCATGACATCCCTGCTGCCCTTCTCTATCTTGTTTCATGCTTGAGGCACATTTATATTGGCCAGATATTTATCAGAATTCTTTAAATATATTCAAAGTTCCCTTTTTATGTTCAAAGAGCAGCAACAAACATACTGTGACACAGCATGACACACAGCATCAATCTAGCCACAGATATACATGACTTATTGCATTTCCTCCCAACTTGAGCGAATTACGTCAGGGGTGTATCACAATAACTCAGCTGAATCACCTCCAGGCCCCAGCCCTTTTTATTCCTTATCATCTATTTCTACATAATACCCACTCCCAAAGTGCTACATGCACCCTTCACAACTCAAATGGCAATGAATCCAAATGCTTACAGATGGAAGTCTAAAAATCAACTTCTGTCGAAAAAAAACCCACACTAAAAAGAACATGCCCTCAATTAGAGCACTTGTTATTTAAAGCAGAGCTCTGAAAATCTGTAGCATTTGGCTATCAGTCTCACAGGAACAATCTGTTGAAACATTTCCCCTTCCTGCTTGCAAGCAGACCAGTAATACACACAATCTGCTTACTGGTATTTTAGTACTTTTTTCTCTGCTGCATGAAAGTACATTAATATAGCAAGGCATGTTACAACTGGTTTAGAAAAGGACATAGGTTCTTCGCATCCTCAAAAAGTATGGTTGAATAAACCTACTAGTTTGTTTAATGGAAGAACCACTGAAGGATAACTTCAAAGCTAAAACATTGAGTTTGCAAAGCTGCAAAGGAGTACTAAATTCCCTAACCCTTCTAAATAATAAGAAATATGTATTAGAGCTGGGGACCATTTTCAACCTTGATTGTTATGACAGCCTCAGGCTCCTGAACACTTAAAAATCATTTCCCAGTTTAATGAACTGCTCATTCCACAGCAGAGTTAAAATAAGTTCTGGCAGAAATCCCCCACCTAATGGAAACACTGGAACTTGTCTTAAAGGTAGCAAGGACAGGGCAAGTGAACTAAGTAACATCACTGCTGAGGTAGGGAATCTCCAAAGAAATGATCTTTTCACAGCTTTGAAAATGCAACAGCTAAGCCAGGGGCTGCATGATTAAATGATGTCATGCCAGAATTATTACTAGTAAATCACTAGAAACCCCTGGGCATATGGTCTACTAGTGAGAACTGAAAAAAAACACCTATAACTTCAAACAATTAATTTATCAGTGAAGTACCAGCAGCTGGCCAAAGCTAAGGCTTAAGATTGTCATTTGCAATTGATTTGATCTCAAAAGAATCCTAAATGCCTGGGCTGTCCAGGTCCCACAGCAAAAGCCAAGAAGCACTATTTGAATGCTCTGTTGTGTTCTCTTCACATCCCTGTAGCCCTGGACTGAAACCCCAAGGACCATTTTTATGTCACACTCTTGCAAACACATGCGACTGACAGTTTACACCCAACCAACATCATCATTGAGCAACCAGGTCTAGAGGAAGGTGTTCCCTGACAGGACAGGTCCCCTCCAAGCCAAACCATTCTATGATTGCATTACATACGCATTACTTAAGGCATGTAAAGACCATGTTTAATTTTTTTCTCTGAAAACTCCTGCTTTTTTGATCTCAAATTCTAAATTCTCCATTAAAACACTGGCAAACTCAAAAACTTAAAAATGGACCAATCTGCTCCTCCAGAACCAAGACAAGGGGAGCCACATCAGGGGCCTTCTCACCGCAGTTCCTTGTCTTATTCCAGAGCCAGCTCCATGACAAGCAGCATGGAGTTCCTTAGCATAAAGACTTGCAGCCTCACAGGTCTAATCCTTTTCCTCCTTTCCTGGAAGCAGAAGAGTATGCTTGAGGTGCAGCCTGAGCAGTCTCTAACACGAATGCACATTCACAGGCCGCGCTTTGGGAAATGTCTTGTTGCAACTCTTATTTCACAAAGCCAGTTTCTTTCCAGCACGAAGCTGGCTCGTTTTAGAGAAAGCAATAGGAATGCATCTGCCCTTTGACTGACTGTTTGTCAGAGTCCCTGACACATTTAGTTTTGAAACCTGCCAATATTTCATAGCCTCTGGAACAGACAAGCTGCCAGATTTCCTCTGGGAGAAAGAAAGGAGGCGGATGCACATCCACCAAATGAAAATAGCTAATGCAGGGCCAGATCCAGCCTCAAATAAGCAAACCTTTCACTGAATAAGGGCTACAGGTCTTGCTTTACTGACTTTAGGTGTAAAACAATTCTCGGATTTGGTCTTTACATTTAAATGTAAGACTATTTTATAAATTTTACTTGCCTAAAACAAGTAAAAGACTGAAAATGTGCATGAGCACAAAATGCACACAAACCATTTCAACGCTTGAAAAACAGCTCTACAGGCACACGCCTGCTACGCAAGCCAGCTATCACTGCAAGCTCATATTGTTTAGCACAACAGCAGCATCATTAAAAACCCAACAACTTGCAATGCTGCAACACACTGTAGAGCTTAGCGAACAGCTTGACAAAAAGCAATCGCTATGATGGAAAACTTATTTGATTTTTTAATGGCAGATTATGTATATAAATTTATATGGAACAGCCATGGATAAAATGCTGTAGATGAAGAACTGTTATTGCTTTCCAGAAAATGGTCAAATGAATCCTCATTTTGCTCCCCAGTTTTCTAGAGACTTCCCTGCTCCAGCATGATGCTATCTCCCTTGACTCTGCAAGGATCCTCAACCCACAGGAAGCCCTTCCAAGCCTTGAATTTAGCAGAACAAATGTGAACACGCAGCATAAAGTGCACTGATACTGTCCAAAACCTTTTAACTGAGATTTGGCATCTTTAATCCTCGTCTTTCAGGGTATAGAGGGGTTCCGGAAAGGAAAGAGCTTGAAAGAGCCTTTTCTCCACAAACTGAAGTGGTTGTGAGCACAGCTTATGCTTGTCTAAACAGAAAAGACTAAGCAGGGACCGGTTCTGCTGTGGCAGAAGGTTTTCTTTTGGAGGGGAGCATTTGTTGGTTTTCTCTATTAATTTTTCATGCATATAAAACCACAATTCAGGTAACCATGGATATGCTTTCTCTGACTTTTGACTGTAAAACCTATTTCTGTTACCTGTAACTTTGTCAAGCTGGAGTTTATCAACACAAGGCAGAAACCTGACATAGCTATTCCAGTTTTTTGACAGAACCAACTGAAACATTACATTTCACAGAAAAGGGTGGGAGAAGGACCCACATGAAGGTGTAGAAAAATCATTTCAGCAGGTGTTTTAGAGAAACATTTTGAAAAGCGAGTCTCCACGTTCATCCTAAGGGTCACCTTTCTTGTCACGGAATTAGCTTGTGGGGGATGTTCTTGAAATAGGAAAAAACAATCATCAACAAAGATAACCAAGAAATGAGCTGCTGAAAGGAATGGTCACACCGAGGCTTACTGCAGCCTTTCAAAACCCATATGCTATCTCACAGCTCCTCTGCTCTAATAAAACCATATCAGCACCAACCCTTCAAATTGACTCTCTATTCACCAGCCCAGAAAGCTAGGAGCCAAGCAGTTGCCAGGCACAGGATATCATAGGAAAGAGACCCCTCCAAGTGTTTCTGCTGGAGACAGGAAAAAGAACCATTTTTTTTCCTTTTCACATAAAAATAAAGGTTATAATGGTGGAGGGTTGAATAGCAGCAGAAACAGCTTCAGTGGAATACCACTTGCATGCCTATACACCTAATGCAATCACACAGCACTGCATGAAAAGAGAAGGCTGACATGCACCACTCAGTGAATTTCCACTCACCTCCAGGAAAAAGGAGTCCTTGTGTCTATTCTTGCCTTCTGCTGGAGGAGGGAAAAAAAGAAACACAGTGGAAAGCCACAATACCCTATTTGAAATGCTAGATGTTAGGCAGCTAATCTCCAGTAGCCACAGGTGATTTCCATTAAAACAAAGAGGAGTAATTCTGTTGTGAAGCAGGGTAGCCTAGTTGGTTGACTGCCTCCACAGATGTTTGGGTATGGAATGCTAGATACTCTGTGGAGGATGAATCCTTTGCTCAAGGAAGCTCGGAATACTTTGCATTATTCAAACTACTGGCCAGCTTACTTACATTTTTGTAGGTATGCTCCCCCAGTATTACAGTTGTAACATTTAGCATACAGCTTTTAAGTCTCCTTTCAAAACACTGGGGACTTGCATAAAGGACTAAGTCCTCCGTTCCTCACAGCAGTAGAATTACCAAAATAATTACAGGACAAAGGAGTTATGGGCAATCCAGGAACAGAAAACCACAGTTTTTCTGACTGCACCCCAGGTGTTTGAAAGGATGCAGGCGCTACATAGAGCCACATGACGGAGGTAGTATGCATGCCTATATTGTAGGATACAGTACTAAGAGAGAGAAAAGAGATAAACATAATTTCATTTGTTCTAAATCAATGTGTAATTTCAAGAGGATTCACATTTGTATCTGAATACAACATTTACATTGTCAGTAAATGTATTTTTCTGACAGATGTCTTATTGTAAACCCTGATCTGATTCAACCTGCAATCACTGGGGCTATTCACATGCTAAAACACCATGATGGATGATGCATTCTAAGGAGTAATTGAAATGGGAAATAAAATACCTAGTTCTCATCCAGAAAGGCTACATTATATACTCAAGAAGTACTATGACTGAAAAGCAAGCTCTGTTACGGATGGAAAGACTCCATATCGCTTTTTCTGGCCTCTAGCTTACCACCAAGCCCCTAAAGCTTTCCCAGGCAAAAGACAACTCACTTTTTATGCTAAAAGCATAACAGAACTCAGGATTTGCCCTGCTGCAATAAGTATGCTGATGTTGATTGATGATTGATGCAATATGTTGATCTTGCAATTACTTTCATGTTTTAGAGCCTTAAGAAATGTAGCTGAGATGATGGTGTACTTCAGGAATGCTCACACCCGAGACGCAGACCTTAGGCCTGGGGCACTTGCGGATCTCATTCTCATCATCTCAGCTAGAAACCCACATACTGTGAGTCCTTTGCAGTGAAAAATTAGTATAGCATCCAATCTGAAAAATACTTCCAGCTGCAAACAATCTGGGAAAGAAATCAATATGAGACTAGCTGCAAGCTTAGTGCAAGTCTGTGAAGGACATAAACCAACCACACCAAAACCAGCCCCACAGAACAGGATACAGAACTGTACAAAGTTAGGATTCCATATTAAGGGCACATTGTTCAAAACTAAAAATGAAACCTTCGGCTTTGATAAAGGCTAATACACATTTGCTTTGAACAATGAACTGCCAAGAGATTGTTCATATATGGGCATAGACAAAATATTTTGCATTAGGAATACCCAAAACATCCAACAGAAATTAGGCTGAGAGAAAATTAGTAGTGAAGTCAATCTGAAAATTCCTAACTGGTTTGGGGGTTTTAATTGTAATCTTTTGATGGGACTGCTATGTCTCCTCTATTTACCAGTCAAAACTAAATAGCACACTGAACACTTCTCAGCATTGCTGGCAAAGAATACTCCAATATTCAAGGAAAACAGGATGCACATTTTTTTGTACCTTGATCTTTCAAAATGTTTACTCAGCATTTTGTGTGCTAAGTCAGGGCACCTCAGGTACAAAAGATACTTATAAACAACCTAACATAGAACCAAATCCAGCCAGAAAAAGAACAACAGTCTCACAAATTGAATGAGCTTTGCACAAGGAGCAAAAAGCTGAGTCCCAGTGGTGTCAATGCAACTAGAGGATGTTGAATTTATGAATCATTACAAGTGTTTAATCTGTAAAACTTCCCCAGGTGCCTCCCTACTGAAAGCACAGTGATGAAGATGGGTAGTGACTCGGTCTATGCAGAAGGCAATAGGATCCTGCAGCAGGATGTTGGCAGAGGCACACAAAAACCTGGAGCAGTGCCTTGCCCAGGTTTACAGGCATGTAAGCCCACAATAAAAATCAAGTCAGCTCTCTTCTTCTAGCACCACACATCACACCACACAACAAATCACAAGTTGGTCTGGGTGTGATATAATGGTGTTTTCCCCACTATCCTAGACACAGGCCTACTCTGTAATGAACTACTCTATAACAGTACTGACTGCTTGGGTCTGTAGGCTGAATTCCAGTAATGTACTTGTAAGAACATCCCTCTTTCAACAGAAAAAACTCAGGAGTAAACAGATAATCCATATTCACCTTAATACCAAGCGCTCAATTTGGCTCCCAGTCTTCCCATCTACATGAATATGAACTTCAGCTTCTTAATACGGATCAGCGTACTGCTTGACTCCTGTAGCTTTATTATGCAATGAACAACAGGGAGTAACATCAGATATTGATCAAGCACTCTGGGAATTGATCGGTGCCTGGCACAAGCCCCAGCTTGAGCTTTGCTGCTTTACATTCTGACCAGTGACAGCCTGATGGCCACAAAACTTTGCCTCCTCATTCCAAGGCTGTTGCTTGGCAGGGCTCAAAGCTTACTATTTCCTTTACCCTGGAACCTTTCCAGAGATGTTTAACAGAGCTATCACTCAGGCATTATTCTTATCTTTTGCATCTTGGCTCTCTAACAAGGAAAGGGTAGTATGGCAGCACCCAGGGCAGCTGTTCACACCGTGCTGTTCTCACACAATTATGTTGCAGACACTGCAATTCCATACAAGCGGAATATTCAGCCCTTGTTGCTGGCTTTTTCGTAATAGACAAGTTTCAGAAAATCATTGTTATCTCCAGTTTATCACCCCAAACTTGGTGACCAGAAAGAATCAGGAAGAAGTTGTTTTGAGAAGACTCACTAGAATAAAAAAAATTATTTGATGAAGGCCCATAGCTGCAAGCTGTCACGTATGTTGAAGTCATTATAGACTCATAATGTCATCTGTGAATACTGTATTAAACAGTAATCAGTCTTTATATAGTATAAGGACTATAGCTATGATATGGTAGAAAACGGCAGTGCAGTACCTTTCCTAAAATTAGCCATCCTGGAACCAGGGTGTTAAGCCTTCTACTAAGTAGAGGGATAGTGAGACTTTGGCAAGGAGAGTGCCAGAGTCTTAGCTGGCAAGAGACTTAACTAACAAAATAATGATTAAGCATGTGTTGATTTCTGCTCTCCGGAGTTTCAGCATCTTACTTTCAGCTTTTCATGGACAAAAGATCTGGAACTCTTCCCCAGAGGTTTTAAATTATGGTGGTTGTTTTGGTTTTGTTATTTTTTTTCCTCAAGAGAGCAAGTAAGAAAAGGGTACAGGCAGGATGGATTTTTAAACAGCAAGCACCATGTACCCTTTCACTAATCATGGACCATGACTGAGGCATGATTCAATTTCTTCTTCCTATGATTTAAAACACTATTTCCAACCTCCCAGGATTATTTTCTTCCACCAGGTCTCTGAAGGGTACATATGAGAGGAAGCACTGATATTCAGGATCTGCTCTCAGAAAGACTGCTTCTGCTGTGACCCAGAGCCGTCATACAAAATAGTTCATTTCTGTCCAGAACTCAGCTGAATTCTCTCAGCAGACAGAATTCAGCAGAATTCTACTGGAAAATCAGAACTCTACTGTAAAAGCAGAACCAAAGCTCATTCCTTCTTTGCTATTACACGCACCACGCATCGTATTTTTTGTAATCCCCAGAAACTATATCCTCACAGACCCAAGCAGAGGGTGTGACTAGCTCATTTACTCATGGGGGTTCCAACTTTACCTTATGCTTTTCTCTCCTGAATAGTCCAAGCTGTTAGCTAACCTTAAAACTTTAAGTACGTATGCATTGATCAAAACCATTTTAAGGCTGTTGTCTCAGCCAAACCACAACAGTTGTGATACCAACAGGAAGACAGTAAAGCTGTTTTCACAAGTTGACATGGTAAAGTGAAATATAGCCATGAACAGGAAAAGAATAATAGCTCCTCTCTTATAAAAATATTAATATATTTTTATTTTAATATATGCATGCATCTCTTGTAATCTAACAGAAAATCCAAAAGACATTTTTGATATGTGTTTGGATGCCTATTAGTGAGGGAGAGGGTGCCAGGCTACCTTTCACTCTTATTGTGTTTAAGTGCTTGAATGACCATGCTCGCAGCCAGTAACTTTCCACATAGCCCAGTGTGGTTCAAAGCAGGTCATGGCCAGCAAAGATGTGACTCATGCACATCTTAAACATCCAAAAGGTAAAAGTAATTCCTTCTCTGCCCTGCTGTGGTTCAACTAAAATAAAACAAACCTTTTCCACTTCATGTTTAAATTCAAATCTGCAGGATGTCTGACTCACCTGAATGAAATTGTCACAAATTGAATTATAGCAGAACATCTGATAATGGAAACCCTTATGGAAGGTTTCATTCAAATATTGCAAGAGGAACAGTCATTCTAAAGTATCTCCTAGCATTGAAGAAAGAATTCTCTCCCTGCAACAGGATTCTGGAGAAGCCCTCTAAATAAAGGTAAATAATTTCTTCAAAATATGCATATTTCTAATGTAATTTATGTAGAAAACCTTACTGGTTTCATGCCTGTAAAATGCCAATAGGATTCTCCAAAATGGAATTAATTTCAGAAGGAAAAATACCATTTAAATTTATTAACTTCATAAATTAATAAAACCATTTTCTGACCTACATTAGAAATGATGTGGCTGGCCTAAAATGAAAACACAACTCTTCTGAGAGTTTTTTAACTCATTTGTAAAATTATATAGCTAGTTTAATTAGACCTACAACATTAGACACGAATTTCAACTCAGACCCACATCTTTTCATTCACACAAACACTGGAGTTTCCAACAAGCTGAAACGCCTCTAAGTTCAATTTCTTCTGGAATAGTGGATATAAAAGTATTCCATAAACTCTGCATATTTACAAGGATATAGAAACACAGCATTGCTTCTATTCACAATAGAAAATGGTTTTTACATTGAAGAAAAATTTATGCAGTATTTCTAAAAAAAACCCATAAACAATCACTATTCATTCAAGTATGGGGAAAGAAGTGAAACTTAACAGCTCTCAAAACAAGCTTTGTAAATCAGTTAAACAACTCCTCTTAATCCAGAGATTAACAAATTCGATAAATGAGGTTTGCCTCACGTTTACATCTTGAGTGGAAAAATAACAGGAGCTCTAGAAAGAAGAGTAAAGCTCCAAATATCTTAGATGGTTTATCACGTAAAACTGTAGGATGACAACCCTATTAAAGCAGTGACACACATTGTGGAAAAATCTCAAGACAAGTATTTCTAGAATCATAGAATGGTTTGGGTTAGAAACAACCTTAAGATCATCTACTTCCAAACCCCTGCCATGGGCAGGGACACATCACCCTAGACCATGTCACCCGAGGCTCTGTCCAACCTGACCCTGAACACTGCCAAGGATGGAGCAAGCCAACCGTATCCTGGGCTGCATCAAAAGGAGCGTGACCAGCAGGTCAAAAGAGGTGATCCTGTCCCTCTACTCTGCTCTTGTGAGATCCTACTTGCAATATTGTGTACAGTTCTGGTGTCCTAAACATAAGAAGGACATTGGAACTGTTGGAACAAGTCCAGAGGAGGGGCACGAGGATGATCAGGGGCTGGAGCACCTCCTATGTGAAAGGCTGAGAAAGTTGGAACTGCTCAGGCTGGAGAAGAGGCATGGAGATCTCATAGCAGCCTTCCAGTATCTGAAGGGGGCCTACAAGGATGCCAGAGAGGGACTATTCATCAGGGACGATAGTGATAGGACAAGGGGTGATGGGTTCAAACTTAAGCAGGCGAAGTTCAGGCTGGATATAACGAAGAAGTTCTTTACTGTGAGGTGGTGAGGCACTGGAAGAGGTTGTTCAAAGAAGTGGTAAAGAAAAATATCACCTGTTTCTATTTCAGTTAAAATTTCCAACTTCTTAATTATCTAATCTTAAAAATATGTTATTTATATATATATATGCAAATATAAATACACATAAATATATATGTGTATATATCTAATGAGATTTTTTCAAACCCTGACATTTGCAAGCCATTAATAAGTATGATATATATATAAACCACAAAAAAACTTCTGCCTAGCCTGGGAAAATACGTAGTGCCTTGATTTCTCCATCCATAAAGCTCTATGCGTGCTTCCTTGACCTTGTTCTCAACCTTGATGGTGTGATATTCTCTCAGTAACAACATAAATGACATTGTATAACAGAACCTCAATCTATTTCAGATCACTAAGACCAGTCTCATGGTTTAAATGCCCCTATGTTTAATAGGGAGATAAAAGAGAGCTCATGGAAGCGCAGACTTGGAAAATAAGAACATATTACTGTCATTGAGCATACAAGCCCTCCAGAAACATGCAATTTTCTACAGTACAGAAATTAAAAATCCTGTAATTTCAAGATGTCTAATCACAAGCTACTTGACACTAAGCAAGAAGCAACCAAAGAAGATGAAATTCTGCAAATACTAACTTTCAGGCTAATTTATCAGCAATTTCCACCCTGCGAATGTGCATCTATATATAGTGAAACTTTCTGAACAGCATAAAGCAAAGCACTGACCTTGGAGGCTCCAACATTGTAAAACTCATTTATTATCAACCAGAATTATTCTTCAATGCTGCTGAATTAATGCCTCTAAAAAGCTTGTACCTTTGTATTCGATGACTTTAAGTGGCTGACAGAAGTAAACATGATTCATCAAGCAGATTTGGGCTTTTAAACCTTGTTACATGAACTAGTCAAGAGACATTTCTACTTACAGGACTTTAGATACAAAAGATCATGCTAAACAGCATATGCGGCAGTGTTCCATTGCGAGAATAGCAGTCAAAGTTTCTTTAGCTTGTGACCCACTTTTTTTTCATTAGAAAAGAAAGCTCTGGTGGAAATAGGGAGTATGGTGAACACAGTAAAATCACGATTAAATACTTCTTTACCAAAAGCACCTAAATTTAATGATACCATTAAAGAGCAAATGACATAACTGGAAGAACTCTGTAACTCATAAGCAACTTAAATATAGAGGCTATTGCAAAGTCTTTCCCCTACTCCATCAAATACTGAATGTGATAGTCCCCAAAGTTCACTGGGGCTCCATGAATTGTCTCATTTCATGTCAAATCACTCGGGCCACATGACAAGATCCTCCCCATCAAAAAGCATCAGGCTTTTTAATCTGCTCAATTTTAAGACAGAAAAGTACATCCTTCAGGTTTCAATTATGTTTCTGGCAATCACAGTGTGTAAACAGACAACAGCAAGCTTGAGAAGAAAAAGAAGCCACCAGGTAGAGATTACCAATAAATAAGGAAATACATTAATGGTTACTTTAATGATATGTGGACTGTGCTACTGTTCATGCTTGATAATAGGTCTTATATATCAAAGTCCCCAGGACTGCTTATTTTGTGGAAAAACAAGTAAAATTCTTGGATATTGTTCATTACAAAAATCTTTTTCACAAGCAATCAGCTGCTGGCTTTTAGAATTACATGTTAAGAATAGAAATACAAACCATTCTTCAAGTATCTAGATGTAGTTCCTGAGATACCCAAAACATCTGTGTTCAAATGATACACTGATCATTTGCTTGCCATTAGATCCTGTTGCAGACAGTCAGAGGTCTCATGGTACCATTTTGTTCCTCTCCTGTTCCTCACATACCAGTTTATATTTTTATGGTTGAAATACAATTTCCACTGGTATTTTTCCAAGTCATGTCTTGGCTTTCTGAAGATTGCATTCCTCTTGGTTTACTTTAAGTGTGCTCTTACCAGCACCCAACAGAAGATGTGCTGCTATGATAGCACTTGTCATATCACACTTGACAATCGCATTGTGTGTGTGTGTGGGCATGTGTATCTATGTATACACACAGAGAGAAAGAAAGAGATGGTAGGATTCATAGATTACTTACAATATTTGTACATTTCCATTTAAAACCTAATTAAGAACACTATTTTAAAAGGCAGTAGGTTGAAAATGTTGTGGAAGATCATTTTCAATGTATATTGGATATCAATAACATTGCCTTGGAAGACACAGCGGCATACCTCTCATTAATGGGATGCATAACCACCACCTTGTGAGTACAGTTCATACCTGTGAGATCAGTCTCTGGTTTCACAAATTCTTTAAGCACAGTTATAAGTTACACCTCTCATATTAGCAATATATAAAATATCAGCTGAAATTAGTCGTTGACAAGTTAATAACCAAAACCAGAGATAAATATGAAGCATAAAAGCAATATTGAAAATGGAACTCAGGAAGACAGTAGTACGAATGTTCTGCAACAGCCAATTCATAGAATTCATCTACCATGATGTCCTTATTATTGTCCTTTCTTTGTAAATTTGTCTGTTTTCAGCATGTTGGTGCAGGAACAGACAAACCTGTAGATTTAATTTCCACAGGGCCACATTAGTGCTTGATTGTTCTGGTAATGCACATCTCTATCCAATACTGCTGCAGTTCAGTGGCTCCTGTAGTAAGAGATGAGATTCTGATAATTAAGCCTACTACTTCAGTGGCAACTCAGATTCACACTTCATGCAACTTCAATTTGTACGTGGTTTGAAATATATTGGGATAAAAGTCAAACTTGCCACTATGCTAAAGGTATATTCATGATTAATTTGCAGCCTGGATTTCACTCAGATTCCTTGAGTCCATAAGGATATGGAGAAGAATGCTAGTTGCACAAGGCATGTTGGTCTACAGATGCTATCACCATGACTTGTAGCCGAGTATGTGTCATCTACAGTGCTTAGCGAAACTTCTCTTTTGTAGACTGACGAATTGCTCATCATGAAAATCTGACTGGTAACTGGGCAAGCTGAAAGAGAAATATGTAATTCCCACTTATTTATAGACAACTAGCAATTGAGAGTGACTCACATTCAGTGCTAAGACCCACATCCCACTAAGAAGTACATATCCATCTGCAGGAGCTCTGCATAACTGTTTTAATTCAGTTTTTAAAATGGTAAGTTGTTTCTTGCATGGAACATAAAGTTTGTCTGAATCCCGAGTCTGCATTCAACTCTACAGAATAAACAGGCAAAATGCTGTCATGGAAACATTATACTAATGAGATTCAGACCTGATTCAAGTTCACAGAAGAGACAGCATGACTTTTTAATTGCTGCAGCCACTGAGCACTGCTGCTGCAGATACAGTCAGGAATACTTAAGCAAGGGCCAGCAGGAAGCAGTTGTGTCTCACTCGCTCTTCCACTTCTTCCACCTGCACAGCTTTTTCTCCACAACCAGTCACCAAAATTCACATGTGTTCCCAATACTGACCAATATCTAGAGTTGGCAAGGGCTGGCATCTTATCCCTGCACCAGCCACACTCCTGAAACCAGGGTAATGCCTTTGCTAAAGAGCTTTGGCACACAAGAATCTCAGGGAAGTTTGCATTAAGCATCTGACTTGGTGCTGCTCAAATTCTACATGTAGTAGGTCAACTTTGCTGAAGCTCCTCAAAGTAAGGCAGCCTGAGGCAAAAACCAATGTGAAGATTTTCAGTCCAAGCAACTCAAGTCTGGAAGCATAAGAAAAAGCTGAAACCCAAATCATGTCCTAATAGACACGTGTAGAAATGCAGAACTGAGACAGTACTCTTCTGCAGGGTCAGTGTATGGACAAAGGGTCTTACAAGACTATCCATGACAAAAGTAGTTGTGAAATTCTAAGAAGCATCTGAGAGAAAATAACATGTAAGTTGAAATGCTGGTGAGACACAAAAGTCTAACTGTTAAAATGTCACAGGTGGAATGGATGAAGTTATAAACACTACTGCATTAGCTTCTTCTGCCAAGGGGTACCCACGCCCCTCCTGTGGTCAGCACTCCTCTTAAGCAGGGGACTGCTTGTTCAGTTCAGGTGCTCTTTCCAAAGCCAAGTAACAGCGCTTCAATCAGCCTGTTTTGAACCAGCAAACTTTCCACCTAGGAGACAAAGCAAATTCTCAGTGTTTCTACAGTAATGAAAAATCTCTTTGCTGTCTTTCAAGCAAGCTTTTCACTTTGTGCCCTCTAAGCATTTATGACTGTAGTGATAGGACAAGGGGCAATGGGTTCAAATTTAAACAGGGGAGATTTAGGTTAGATATAACAAAGAAATTCTTCACTGTGAGTGGTGAGGCACTGGAACAGGCTGCCACGGCAGTTTTGAATGCTCCATCCCTGGCAGTCTTCAAGGCCAGGCTTGATGGGGGTTGGAGCAACCTGGTCTAGTGGAAGGTGTCCCTGCCTGTGGCAGGGGATGGGAGCTGGACGATCTTAAGGTCCTTTCCAATCCAAATCATTCTGTGATTCTATGGGCTCCTGCTATAGTTGAAAGTGTTTCCCCAGAAAGGCTTGTGGCTTGCTTGTTTGCCTTTCAGCTGGTAACTAGTAACAACACCTGATTCATAATGAATGTATATCAGAGGTCAGTAAAGGGCCAGGAACATGAAATCTTCCTCCCATTGCCATTCGCTTCTAGTATGGGATTAAAACATTAAGAGTCTCAGAGGCTGATGTGTCCTGAAAACTATGGCAACCAATTCTGGAAACATCGGTGAATAAAGACGACTTACTGCAACAAGGTTTGTTGGCAACGCAATACAGAGTCAAAATTTTGGGAGCTTAACTCATCTTCACTATTTCCTGAATTCACTATGGTTATCAGGATGGTTATCTGTGGCCTGCACAGTGATTCCTATTCAATTATTATTCCTAAAGCCTTTGTTAAATACAGTCAGTCACACAGGAACACAGATGATAAGGTTTATATATATCATTTCCTATAAAACACACTATTTCAAAGGGAATAATGAAGAAATTACGTAGTTAGTTTATTATTATGTGACATATTAGAATGATATATATTTACTCTAACGGCCTGGCAGATGTTCTTGTTTCTCCATATAGCTCTGACAAGTGTAATTACTAGAACTTCCTTGAATTCCATTATAATGTTATAGAATTGATTTTTATCTTCAGTTTTCCAATTCCTATTTATTGGACTTTGATGTGATGTTACACAATAAATGAAGTCTTAAAATTACTCCTGAATTTATGGCTAGACATAGCCCATGTGTCTAGGTGAAATTTAGCTTCGTTCTTCTCTTGTTTCAAGGAGATAATTAAGGAAAAGCAATATTACTACATTCATGGAATCACACAGATGGGTTGCCATATGACTGAAGAGACCATGAAACATCAGCACTGCAAATACATGCCAGAACATGCACCCATGGGTATTGGTTGTTGATAGAATAATTTACATATCACTAGGAGTTTCACCCTTAAGATCTATTCTGATTCTCTACACAAAAAGAGAATGAGGAAAAAGGTAGATTTCAGCCAAGGACGCTGTCAAACATGCCAGCATCTGCTCACTGCAAACATCAATTTTTAACGCTTTGGTTTAGTACAGGAAGCACATATTACTTTTTTCTTAAGGTAAAGGCTTAATTTTTAACTCACATTTCCAGGATGAGAAAAAAGAAATGCGTGTCTGCATCCTTCACCTTCTGTGTCATCATCGTTGTCCCCTAACTCCAATTTAAAACGTGTTAGTCATAGAATCAATCATAGACTGGTTTGGGTTGGAAGGGACCTTAAAGCTCATTCAGTTCCAACCCCCTGACACAGGCAGGGACACTTTCTACTAGACCAGGTTGCTCCAAGCCCTGTCCAGCTTGACCTTGAACACTGCCAGGGATGGGGCAGCCACAGCTTCTCTGGACAGCCTGTGCCAGCACCTCACCACCCTTTCAGGGAAGAACTTC
>JANHGB010013743.1:49903-62113 GCA_026283785.1 Coracopsis vasa | reverse complement strand
CACAGATTCACTGAATTGGCCTTTCATTACTGGTAAATCTGAGTGATTTAAATCACTCGCACCAATAAAAGAAACTAGCTTGCAGGTCCTAAGACAATAAATTTTCTGTTTTCAAACATCTTGTGGATGAGTATTTAGATTTGTGTGAACCTCAAGTATGACTCAATCCTGAATAACAGTAATAAATACAATCAAATGACAGGGGAAGGAGGGGAACAGGAAGACCCAGCACTTCCAATAATTATGAGTTATTCTGGTACAGAGCAATTAATTGTTTCATTAATAGACTTCAGGTTTAAATAGGAACTAATTTCCTTAACTGATTTCTTCACAAGTGCCCGAGATGAAATTTCCTTAACACCTCTGAAACATTTAGCTGTGGCCACACTCAGTAACTGTATTTTTTGCATCTTCTTTCCTTTTTTTTTTTTTAATCTATACTCTGTCTGATGACCAGAGATTTGATCTGTCAGCATAAATCCTGTATTTCCAATATTGAACGATGACAAAGACACCTGACAGCTGCAGTACCTTACACAGATATTGTTTCGGATGTTCTCAATTCAAATCAGGAATCTAAAGCTAGGCGAACAGTCTATGTCAATAAGTTATATTTCTGCATGTAATAGAAAAGTGCATTTATATACATACAATTAACACAATGGAGCATTCCAGTTTTCCAGCTTCCTGTTCAAAAAATTAACTACTTAAAGAATACTTTATTGTTCAAGGAATGTCATTAACTTTGAGAATTATCTTCACAGACCATCACAAAGCACTAAGTAAGGTATTCTGATCTCTTAATTTCTTTTCTATCTCCCCTTCATCCCCCAAGATAACAATTAGTCCTTTAGATACAAATATAAGGCACAAAATTCTTATGATAAAACTCACATGGGAAAGCACAAATTGTGTCATTTCTCCTTTACGGATTAGTGTTTCCTACACAAGTAGTAATTTACATTATTTCCTCTCTAATGCCCTCCTCCTTGTGCTAAATTGTCAAGCACAACAATTTCCTTTGCACCTAGCATTATTAGAACTGTATAAACCTTGCTTGGAAAATTAGTTTCAGTTGTCCTTACCCACAGATATGATAAACTGGTTCTCTAAAGATTTTAATAAGTTATTTATATGTGCATGCCAACTTGTGCAGAAAACTATTTGATCTTATCAGCACACTTTATGAGCACGTAAGTTCAGTGGGAAGTTGATTTACCTCAATTAACTCTATACTAGATCCCCGATATGGGGGACATTTTACATGAGCCCTTGTTCTCCATGTCTTGTTTTCTCTACAGTGGCCAACTTCAAAATGCCAACTGCCACTTCAGATAGCAACAGCAATCCCATTTAAGTTTTACAATCCATTTTAGGAAAACAGGATTCCCCCCCACCCCGAACTAAAACAGTTAAGAGTCTGCAAAAAAGATCATAAAAAATAATGCATAGGTAGCTCTTCTAATCTTTCTTCAAGTTGTTCAGTGACCAAGTTTGATTCATAATTTGTGCTCTGATCTGTTGGGGTTTCTTGTTTGGTTGGTTTTGTCTTTTTAAAATACACAAAGTATACGCAATGGAACAACATTCATCCTTTACAGGGAATGTGAACAACACTTCTTTTCCAAAAGCAACCTGAACTTAAAAAAAGAAACAAAATCAGACCACAAAAGTACTGAGGAAAGTTGCCTCTGAGGCTCTGCACAACAGAAACAATCAGCTTACTGTCAAATCTTGCTATGCCTAAATGCAAGTACAGAATATGCTTGGGAAAAAGCAGTTGTTTATCAACCCAGATTTCTAAAAAGTATTAATTATGCTAACAGATAAAGAAAGCCATTAGCACTTGAACGCCCATTTGAACTTACATACCAAGTAAAAGAGTATCATGATAAACATACCTCTATATCCACATGCAATCCAAAACACTCTCTTCCCTAGTGCATGCCCATTCACTTAAGTACAGAAGGTAAAAAAGGTATGAGAACTAAGAAGCGAGCAGCACAGTTTAATTTCTTACGTAATATATAAAATTCTTGTCTATGCATGTCTAGTGGACACCAGAGAATGAACCGATCTTAAGTGAAAAAGTATACTTTTTAGAGAGCTTTGCTAATGGGACTGGCAGAGGCCAGAAAGTCAGGTATAGAAGAACATCATCAGCAACAGGAGCTATGAGATACCCCACACAGAGCTTATTTTAAACTCTTAGTTCACTGACAACTATGAATCAGTCACCTTTACTGGCGGTAATATTAGACAGTAGCAGATTCATGGTTGTTTCTAATAAGTCAGTTATCTATAAAGTATGTAGCATACCATAAAAAAGCATCAGCTAAGGGATTCCCTGGTTTTTTTTTTTTTTTTTTTTTTTTTAATGAGAGGGTAAGAAATAAAAGCACTGTATAAAAAATCCCAAACCTATAACAGCCAGCATATAGATTACGTATTTTTCTTAACATTAAATTAACCTAAATGACAGTCTGTAACATCTGTAGATGTGGAACAGGGTTCTTCTGCTTTTGAAGTGAATAAGGCCTGGTTTATAGATTAACCATATTTGTGCTCCTCTGTTTGAAACAAACACTTGTAGAAAAATTGGCAACTTAATAAAAGAAGAAATGAACATACTTTCATGTCCACAGAGATCATCTAATAGGGAAAAAATGATCAACAAATTAATTCTGGGTTAAAGTGCACCAATGTTTTGTACCTGGCAACGGGGAACAAACATGAATCTTCACATATTGCTACCATGCTTTCTGTGTTTTCAGAACTCTGGTGATATTGATTCTGAAGGAAGACTCATTAAACCATTATGTACTGAGATGGTTAAATCAACTTTTATTTTTAATCCTTTTCTGTAATAACGTACCTTGAGACCTTTTTCTGCAACAGGTCCTTTGGAAAATAAATGCATAAGTGCATAAGAAGGAAAGAAGAACTATCTTACATTGCATGTCAAAATCTGATAAAATATTTTAATTGATAGGAAGTAGGTAAGTAAAAGTTTTATTTTCTTCCTTCACTTGTGCGTTTGTGGTATTGCCATTGAAAACACATGGGGGGCACATGGGTTGAATGGACCGGCAGCTGCAAGGGAGGTACTTCATGTGTTGTGTCTATTCCAGGTACTCCATGATCTTGGGAGCTGCAGTAGCTGCATCTTTGCTCAGCTACTGCTACCACATCATGAAACTGGGAAGATACTGTGCTGGGCAATACCAAGCTGGGTGGGAGAGGGTACTGTGAAGGCTTTAGCCTGGCTGGTAAATCTGTGCTCCTACCACAGCTATCCTATGGGAGTGAAAACCAGCTTTTAAATTATTTGCTGTGAAATACCATGTAACCCTTTCAGACAGGGAAGTCTCAGAGGCCCCAGTTTGTTAGTTCCTAAGCTACGGAGAGACTCAGGTCCACATTCACAAAATGTACTTTTAGGCATCCAACACTTCATTCATTTTGTTAGAAACTGGGTTGCAAAATACTTCCTAAATCTGGGATCAAGTGATTTGTTTAGGGTCAAAAGGAAGACTGTGCTGAAGCAGGTTTCCCAAGTGTTACACTGATTCCCTAAGGAGTGTAGGAAGTGGCAGCACATATTCAAGATAGTTTTAGGTCTTTCTTCATTTTTCATCTCGTGTTCACATGTTCCTGGGGCATTTGTGTTGAGAGCATGCAGGAGGATGGATAATTTCAGTGGGGAATGCCAAAGGTCTCCTTAGTTTTATACAGATACTTTTATGTTCTTAGTTGTTAGAATAAGCTGTCGGGTTTGTTTTAATATTTTTATTTAGTCCAGGCTATTTCAGGGGGAGAACATATACCTACTGAAATTACCATCTGGGACAGGAACAGTAGCTTTCAATACAGAAAATCAAATGAGACACATTGAGTTTTTTATTAGTACTTTAATACTTTAAATTTCTTTCAAGGATGCTGGCTTTGGGGCCAACACTCTAGCACCAAAGTCATCTAAACTCTCTTGTGTCAGTACTAAACAGTGCTTTACCTAGTATTGCAGCATATGACAACCAAGACAACTGCTGCTTGTCCTTATTTGTATTTATATTGATGTGATTATGATACAGATCTATGCTGTAGGGGAGGGATATTCCAGAATGCTCCAATGCGTGTTTATCTTCATTGCTAGGTGAGCAATATCTCACAATATGCTCTGGAAAGAGATCAGACTGTATGCACAGAGTGATGGCATTCCCTTTTCTCCTCTGCCTTGTACAACGGAAGGACAAGACCCGCTCAATGCACTGTAGTATATACTTGCCATGCACTGTAGATTCAACCATGTTTCTCGCTTCTGTTCCATTTAGATGAGTGAAGGTTTGTTTTCAGTCAGAGCACATGATATCTGTTCTTGATGTGGTTTGCCCACTATATAAATGAACTTTAATTTCTGCCTTTGTTGTCTCCCTATTAATACAGCTTTGTAATGAATTTAGGGTGTCATTCAGTGCCAGTTTCTTCTTGCACAGTGGAGCCTGAATAGCACAGTGAGTCCGAATACAGAAAACTGCAAAGGACTGTTGATATGAAATAAAGGTACCTTTTGTTTTTCTGTCCAAATACAATAAGGTATATTTGTATTGCAATCCCATAGACTGTACATTTCAGAGTAAATAAATTCTGTTTCATTAATAGACTTGTACTTTCAAAATGCCCTCAATTTGCCCTGAATTCATCAGGAATTTAAGACATGAAATATATTTTAGGGCTCAAGCATGAAGGAAGATGATCCCTCTTTGCATTCAAAATGGCAAGGCATTATTGTAAAGAAGAAATCTTGCATATTTTTCAGGTTAAGAAGGCTAAGGAATAGTAGCTTCTGTTAAAGTCTGTCTTAAATATTAGCTGCAGATACTCATACTGAGAAAAAAAATATGGTTTTGTCACAGGGAGGGGGTAGAAAAGACTTTTGATTGCATGTTTAAAGGGCATTATAATATTTTACTGTGTGCCAAATGACAAGCTCAGATAAACATTATTCTCTCAAGAATCTATCCTATTGCAAGGAGTACAGTTGAGGTATTGTATAGTGATTTATACTTCAGGATTTAGTTCTGTATATGTTTATTAGTTATAAGCACTGTTATTCAGGCCTTATGGATCACAAAATTAAAGACAAAAATGCTATAAGGATTTCAGTAAAAGAGAGGAACAGCAAGGTTTAATGCTTTTGAGTATCTTCTGCAAATTTTGGTGATGTGATGATTCAATAGGTTAGATGGCAAAAAATGTTTTCCCTAGCTAATATATTTTTTGTTACTTATAGCTTAATGAAGGATTAGTATTTTCCCTAGCTTTGAAATATGTAGAAAATGCAAAAAAGACACAAGTAAGTAGAAGTGTTACTAATTTGTTGCTTCTTGACCTGTTTTACGAAGAAATATATCCAGACTTGATTAGTGATACTGCACAAGCAAATTCTTAAGTTCAGTGGAGTGACTGTAAAGAGATTTACTTTTGAATTGATGCAGAAAAAGTGTATTTTAAATTGTCTCATTTTGGGGCACTCAGAAATTAAGACTTTCTGACCAGCAGCTGGTTTTGAACATTTCTGCCCTGATGGCTTGACTGATTTTGTTTCTTTGGGAGAAAAGACCAAGTTATATTTCAGCCTTTCTGATTTCTGTGGCTTTCCATAGCCTTGAACTATACCTAATAGAAGTGATCAGGGAATCCACAATGTTTTCAAGCACAGTCTTGGTTGTACTGGCACATGAAACAATATATGTGATTTATAAGGTTTGATTAATAGGCACCTTGGATTGCAGCATTGTCTAAAGAAATCCTCCTAATAGTCTTGACCTCGGTTCTGTGCCTGAAAAGCTTCTCTTGACATCAGATCAACACCAAAAACACATGTAACATGAATGGCAATTTGAGATGGTAAAATCTCAGAAGTGTTAGATGACAGTGAGGACTGGATCTTGCCAGCCAGGGCTAGCCCCACTGAGCAGGGCAGGACCAGCAAGGGCAGCCAAGGGCAGCCACAGCTCCATCCTGCAGCGCAGCTCAGGCAGAGCCTGAAGGCGCAGGGCTCCTGAACTCAGAGGCAGGGAGGAGGCACCAAGCAAGGCTAGTGAGGTTTGCTAAGGCCCATTAGAACACTCTGGGCCCTGACAAAACCCTTGCATTTGCTGGTAGCCATATTTATTAGGTCTTGGTCTGTTCTACTGAGATGCAGTTGTGGCTCAAGGTTTTCATTGCTCCAGCCAAAATTAGAAATGTAAATTTTTCAGAGCCTAAAAAACTGAGCAGTTGTTGAGCTTTTTGCTACTCTTGATTTTTGGCTCTTAAGCATCCCTGGGCCTTATTTTTCAGCATTATATTTCTAGCTTTGCTGCTGCCAATATGTTTATCATTATTTCACCTAAACAGTGTCACTGCTTGCTTTTTATAGACAGCTTACTTGTGCCGACAGGCCAGAATGTCTTCAAAGGCAAAGCTGTTTTTCAGCTATTGAATGGATGGGTCCCAAAGACACTGTCATTTTTTACTGGGAAGCTGGAAAATAATGATGTTCTGATTTGGGCTGACATCTAAAAAGGTGTTAAAGAGCCATGTGTAGTACTTTCTAATCTTCTGACTGAGATAGTTTTTTGCTGTGCTTTCAATAGCTAAAGTCACTGTCGGAACTGTAGCAGATATTGACATTAGGTAAACATAGCCACAGGGAACATCTGTGTCATTTGTGTCTTGTATGTATTATAAGGTATCTTAGCTCTGATACTATCATTTTATGTGATAATGGTTGGAATACTTGAGAAGGTATCTAAAAATGAATAATTCTTACCCCAGATCCACTTTTTCTTTTTTATAAATAGGAGGGGAGGTAAAAAAATGCTCTAGCCTGATATGCACTTCATGAAAAAATGCTGGGGTAATGTGCTTTGCGTTGTTTGCCAAGGGTGGGGGGTGACCTATGTGGCTTGTACATATGTTCTGAATGTAGAATATAACTAGTTGTTAAAAAGGAGATTGGACCTGGAATATTATAGTTTCAAGGAAATCCAGAGTGGTTTTGCCAGCGCACACAGATGGAAAACTGCACATATGTGAGAAGCAGTTTTCTGACAGTGGAGTTTTCATGGGTCCATCCATGCCTGTAGACTCAAAAGTGCTGGAGAATTCCAGAATTTGTCAGATCAAACACCCAGGTTTAAGTTCTGAGGATCACAAAGCAAAACTCCACCTCCTTCCTAAGGCTTACAGGAAGAGAGAAAATGATGAGCCACTCTCATAGCCTCTCTAGCCCACTGGCAGTCCCAGGGAGGAACAGTCATAACCTATGAAAATATGAAGCAGGAAAAGAACATTCATTCCAAATGGTGTGGATTAGAAGCCTTAAACAAAAGATGCCATCAGTACATTGCAATGCCTTCTTTAATCTTAATCTTCAGCCTTCTCTGAATGCCCAGTGTTTAGTGCAGTTCTGGGAGCATTCTCCGGATGCTTTTTCTGCAATGAGCAGAAAATTGGGGTAAATGAGCCCAAGCTGATTCAGGAACTAGGTCCAGAATTAATGTGAATTCATATTATATCACAGAATCTTAGAATCATGTATTGATTCAGGTAAGAAGGAAGGGCTCCAGTAGAAGTCCCACTGTCAATGAACTGGAAAACATGCCTGGCGATGCCATTTGCAGCTTGCTGCTTCAGCAGAAGCAACTGTTCAGCTTGAACAGAAAAACGTGTCATTGCATTGCTCCTTGTCTGTATGGTGTCTGCTCAAACACTGTGCAGGAAGAAATGCTGAGGGCAGATTTCTTGAGCTGATACAACTAATATCAGAGACTATATTTTTTCACATTGATAATGAGTTTCACACACTTGGGGAAAATGCATTTCAATCCCAGGATTAAAGAGAACTTGCCAGGAATTACTCTGCTTCTGCAGTAACCCATGGTGTTTCTGACTGTGGAGAAGCTTTGCTTTGTTCCTGCCGAAAGTTCAGACACCTCTTTCTTTTCCTGCTAGATTTACAGATAGGAGTTCTGCCCGAAATCACGCAGGGTGGATCATGTTTCTGTTTCACTAGATGTTATTACCCAAATAAGTACTTTGAAACATGTTCAAAATTGTATTGTCCCCACTCTATATAGACAAGCAGGATCTCCATGCTGAAAAACAAAAAAATCCCCAAAATTATTTGACTGTATAAATTATCTTGAATATATATATATGATATATATACAATCTTACACAGAAATAGATTGTATATATATTAGATTGTATATATATATACAATCTTACACAGAAATAGGCATCCAGCAGGAAATACATTCTTCAGGATTAGTACCCTGTTTATTAAGATGGGAAAATCAGCATTTTGCAGAGCCCAATTCTGAAAATCAGAACCAGAGATGTGTAGGGATGTAGGATGTGTAGGATGTAGTTTTGGAGCTTGGCTTCATCTCTGTTCATGCCACTGACTTTAATATTGGGCTATATAAAAGTAACCTTTGTTTTTCGGAGGGGGAGGAGGTTAGTAATGCAGAAGATAGAAGTGGAATTATGAGTATGTTAACGTGACACAGCTCACACAGGACCTGGCACAGTGCTCAGGCGTTTGAGCAATGTCCAAACAAATATCCTCACGACCTGGTGCAGCCTGGCCCAGAATACAAGGGAGGAATATTTGTGTGGATCACTATGACATTTATCTCTACTATTTCCTGTTCTAAGCTAATACCAATCCCTTCGAATGCATTGTGCTATGATTTTTTTTTTTCTACACCTGTTGATCAGCTATTGGAAATTAAGATATGTGGATTTGTGGAATATTTTCTTCAGGTGATTTTTTTCTTTTTCTTAAAAGGATGGAATTAAAACAAAGGACGACAGCCATGAGGGAGAGTGAGTCTTTAGGTTGGTTTATTTTCTTTGATTTTGCAAACCAAAACAGAAAGGGATTTTTGCTTGCTTCACATTTGGCTTGATTTTGGTATAAGCAAAGAATAGAGATCCAGTACAACACCCTTTAGATTAACTTTCATTTTGATTTGGATTCACTTTTTGTCTTCTTACTGTTGAGAATGTTGCAGACCATGAGGTTTGGTGCTCTAATTCTGATATAGTGACACTGAGAAAAGAATAGAGGAGGATTTAAAACCTTACTACTGTTTGCTCTTAGGAATTATGTGTACAGTACAGCCTACAAGCAGCTTTATTAGAACTCTGCATGTATAAAATGCCTCTGAGCAATGAAAGCCTTAGGCTGTTTGATCAGATCTTTAAATGATAAATTAATTTACTTAACAACAAACATCTGCATTCATTTGATGTTACCTGAGTTTTATATTTTCTGTAGACACAAGAAGCTGAAGGAAATTGAATTCTACGTGTCTTGGAAAATTGTGTGTAATTACATACCTACTTATTTTCTGTTCTGGAGATCTGATAGAGTTGCTATTTTAGAATGACTGGATTTTATTGATGTGAAAAGGACACAACAGCCCTGTTCCACTGGCAGTTTTTGTTTTATGAAAATATTTCTGTATTTTTCATATCAGATGTGATATTTTCTTTCCCCACCAGCTGTCATGCAAACCATCCATAATTATGCAGGCATGTATTCCGTGTACTGGAGTGCAGGGAACCTCCTCAATGACTGACTAATATTGACAAATGCTTGCTGAATGCTGTACTTGTATAAATACAGCATTTACTTTATTCAAACCACCTGCAGTTACTTCTGGTTTAAGGTGTATATACTCAGTAATATTTTACATTTTCAGCCTATACAGAGAAGGTATTGTATTAAATGAAGCAAATGCTGAGTTTTAATGCTGTAGTTAAATTTACCACAGTTTCTCATCTTACTTGCTAATTCCTTCTGCTCTTGTTAAGTTCATGTGGAATTTTTCCATTTATTTTATAAATGCAGAGTTTGTTCCCTAGCAGTAAGTGATTTGATCATATACACCCTTAGTTTTGAGAATTCAGTATTACTGCTTTGTATGCTGTGGTTCATTGAAAACATTTTGGTGGGCCAGCCATCATCACCTTAAAATATTAGATGGTACTGTACATCAAATTATGAAAAAATAATTAGTGGGTCAGATAATATCCAAGAGGTTCCATTCCTAATCTCTCTCTCATGTTATTATATAAAGAATAGTGTATATCATGTACACATACTGAAGAGGCTGTGGTACACCTTGCAGGCCAGCACACCACTAGTACAACATGTTTGCAAGGTTTTTCCCTGAGCTGAGAGTCCTGTAGTCCTGCCAGGGGAACTCTGAAGGGAGACTATGAACAACAGCAGAGATCATGAGCATGTTGCTCCTGAATCCACTTGGTCCGTGTTGTTTTCTGCTGCAAAGACTCTGGACTTGCCAATGAGACAGTGCTGTGAGAACAGGCAACCTCCACTTACACATGACTCGACAGAACAAAGGAGTTTGTTTGTTTGTCACTTAATAGCCAACTTTTCCAGAAATGTGAGAGCAATGTGATTTGTTGTAGAAGATCTTGAGTACTTAACTGCCTGGCATCTTCCTCAGAGGAAGAAAGAAGGAAAGATCCCTTCCAACCCAAACTATTCTATGATTCTAATGACAACCCAGATAAGTTGTCCTCTGTTTTCCTTTAGCTAGAACTTTCTCTTCCTAATCAAAAATGATTATTGGTTACAACCACCACAGTTTCCTGAGGGTTCCCTTCTTTTTTCAGTCTGTATCAGCCTGCATTTTTAACTGAATTGCCCTTGAGTAGTTAAGAGGTGATCTTCGAAGAGACATTTCTATATGTTAGGATTTTTTCTTACTCAAAGCCTTGAACAGGGAGAGGTAATGTTCTGTTGTCAGTAAAATGAACTAATGGGGTATCAGTGTTCTTAAGTATGCGTGATCTAATAAGAAAACTCAATAACTAACCATAGAAGTGTTATTTTAGCAGAGAAGAAATTAAATGGGTATATTCAATTTCTTTTACAGTAAACCAGTGGGAATATCATTACTAATCTTTTTCAGGTGTCTTTTACTTAACTGCATAGCAAAATGAGTAGTCAAAGAATAAAAATAGATCAAGAGCAATTGTAAAATGTTATCTAAAATGACTAGCTGAAATCTGATTTGGAAAATGATGGCAATATAAGAATAAATTCAGTATCTTGCTGAAGCTTTCTAGCTAGAGAGCTTCTTTCTACTTTTGTTTCTAGTCATTTCTTGTTCCGGTTCTTGTGCTACGATGCCATTCTTATAAGGACTGTAGAGAAACGCAGATACACAAGAAAAATTACTTTTATGAGAAATGAGATAAAAATCCCACAAGGTTTTGGGATTTTTGATTGTTACAGTATTTTTAATTTTCTCTCTTAAATACTTGCCTTGACTGACAAAATCATTCTAATTATGAAAAGCAATATCAAGCTTTAGTGCGTTCTGATTAGTACTATCACTTCCTGATGTGTTCTGCTTGGGAACTGATGATGCAAGATAGCTTAAATATGTAGTTCATTCTTATTATTATGGATAGTTTCTAAATTTACTGAATTGTTTTGCTTGGTGCTGAAAAGTGGGAAATTCTGTTAAGAATAATAGTGTTCTATACTGATGTTTACCTAGTTATAAGAATTTAAATCTTGAAGTAAGGTGAAAAATAAAAGAATTGCTATTTTTTAAATAGAAAGTCAATACCAATAACAGGTTCTAACACTGTTTTCTACTAAATACTTTTTAAAAGTCCTTAAATTTAAATTCTGGGTGAAAGGCAATCTATTGGCATGTCTCTATTGTCAATGAAAATGTAGCACAGGTATAGTTTCTTTGTGTTTGAGATCACTAAATGTGAGAAGCTACTGGTCATCCCAAGTTAACATTTGCCAGTACATTATTTAAAATTAGAGATTGCATTTTATGGCTTAGATATTGATTTTTCAATGAACAGAGATTCACAGGGATGGTAGATATTTTAGAATGAGACTTAGTTACAGAAAATGTAAATCATAGAATAGAACCATAGAATAGATAGGGTTGGAAAGGACCTTAAGATCATCAAGTTTCAAACCCCCTGCCATGGGCAGGGACACCTCACACTAAACCATGTCACCCATGTAACCCAGCCTTGAACACTGCCAGGGATGGAGCATTCGCAGCTTCCTTGGGCTACCCATTCCAGTGCCTCACCACCCTCACAGTAAAGAACTTCTTCCTTATATCCAATCTAAACTTCCCCTGTTTAAGT